>JASPKZ010009919.1:0-71742 GCA_030220185.1 Diploptera punctata
TTTATGAATATTCCGGAGGCTGGAAATTGGTTGTGCTCTTAACAACGGAGGATTCTTTGATGTGGCAAAAAAATGCATAATCTAACCCCGGTGTCGTTACTATCTTCATGAAGACTGGAATTTGACTATTGTTGGTTTGAATATATCTTCCCGCCCCACTTTTGCATTATTAAAATCTCCTAAGACAATTTTCATATGATATCGTGAAAGGCTATCAAATAAGCCTTCTTCTAATTCTTCATAGAATTCATCCTTGAATCTTGTCTGTACATCTTATCTTCTGTGGGGGCGGTGTACATTTACAATGATAAATCATGTCGTTACACTTAGAATTATGTATGATATCCTATCACTAACACACTTATATCTCGGATAGCGGATGATCCTCCTCTGACTAAAAAACCCGTTCCAATGCAGGTCTTTCTGCACCCCCATAGATCATGAAAACTTCCTGATTCCTGACATACCTTCTCCTGGCCACATAAATTCCTGTAAAGGACGCACTATATCCAAGGGCGATTTATCAATTCCGCGTTAATATCTCTGTGCAACGCGCTATTGTATACGTCCTAAAATTCATGTTCTAGGAACATGTGTCCCTGTGTTTGGCCTTTGGCCATGGTTTCCCGTTAAGTAGTCCCGCCCGGAGAACCGAATGGGGGACTATTTGACTCCGGAAAATTTTACCCCAGTAGAAGAAACCCATTTTGTCGCATTTCTTGACGGTTTGTATTTTTACGGTGAAAGAATCGTCACTCTTTCGACCAAGGTATTATTCGTCTGGCTTATCACTCTGCGAACCATTCGGCATGGTTAACCCTATCGGGCAAGCAAATGCTACCGCCGGCATAGCTTCAGGATCATTTAAGCACCAGCCACTCCAACACGACAAGGTAAAGATCACCTGGAGGGATTATTATTATGATTATGATTATCTTATTATTCATTATTAGTATTATTATTATTATTATTATTATATTATTATTATTATTATTATTATGATGGGAGTTGTCGGTTTGGTGGAACATATTTTACCACTGCATAACACCGAATGTCAGGATCGGGGTAGAAAGAAAAGTTATTCATACAAGAGACACAAACCCCAGACAATAAGATCCTTTTGTGACCTCTTCAAGATTACGCTCGCATCTCTGTTAAGAGCTGCCCCCACCTCTTTCCTGACACAGGGTGGTTAACAAGTGTCCTTCACTGTCCAGCACTGTGACCAGTCCGATTTATACATTACCAACAGTCACTGTATATCGTCTATCTCTGTGATGAGGACACGTGGATGTGAGGCCTGCAGCCGGCTGGTGGGCCAAGGGTCTTATACCCCTCTAGCGCAGGAATTAGTTTTTTTTTTATAGCGGTCCGTATACAGTTCAACATTATTTTTAAATTGTTATTCTAGTGGTTAAGGCAAAGCGCTACAAACCGGAAGGTCGAGGGTTTCGAGTCCCCGGTAAGGTCATGAATTTTAAACTGATCCAAGACTTCTGGCGGCACCATGGCTTTGGGGTCGACACCCTCTAATTGAAATTAGTACCATATGCTTGTTCTGGGCGTAAAGGCGGCCATCACGCAAGACTGAAAATCAGCTGACATCAAGGTCCGATTGTCGAAACCTTCTACCTCCCCAAGGGTCTCCCTATGGCCTGTAGTAGGATCACTATACTTTTTTTTTAATTTCTGTTTTCTGACAGCCTAGATTTCGAAGCTACAATTTTACAAACACTTAAGTACTTACCTGGTTGAGTGCTAGACAAGGCCTTAAGGCCTTAACTCTGCCAGGTAAAATAAAGCTATTATTATTATTATTATTATTATTATTATTATTATTATTATTATTATTATTATTATTATTATTATTATTAAGTACACAGCTAAAATCCGGTCTATAACAAAAAAAAAAATAAATAGAGTACATGAATGAATGGACAGCGCATACCAAGAAGAATGTATAGGCTAATTATAAACCAAAAGGGAGAAGAATGTTGGGAAGACCATTGAAGAGATGGAAGGACCAATTCGACCTGTAATGAGATCGGAACAGGCAATTGGGCTTAATCCTTGTTGTTGATGATGAAATAGAGTACATTCTCGAATATCCGGTCTCGATATTATCCGGTCTACTAGAAATAATAACCCTCGCTAATGAAAAAAGTAATTCCATGTAGCCAGAGGCCTAGGAAACTTCTTGTTTATGAGACGTCTGCAGGTCTCACATCCAAATGAGTTAATCGAAAAGGTGGACAATCATCCAATAAGTATAGTAGCCAGTAAGTCGAGTCCCGCAGCCGATATAGCTGGTTTTCTCAACCTGGAGCCGCTAATTATTTTAGGTAACTTACCAAAATTTCTCAGCATGCTGGAAGAGCATTGGTCCCATCCTGGGAAAAATAATAATAGAGCACTTCTTACCCCATGTGGACTCGTACAAGCTCCTGTCCCGTAGCTCTGCACCAGGGCATTGTTGCATTAAGTAGTTCGATTACTGCATGGAATCCTGAATATGTATTAGGTCTAAATAATAATAATAATAATAATAATAATAATAATAATAATAATAATAATAATACCTTTATTTTACCTGGCAGAGTTAAGGCCTTGTCTACCACTCAACCAGGTTTTAAAAAATTCAAAAAAATAGTCTTACATCTAAATTGCAATAAACATAAACGATTACATGTTATAAATACAATACAATTAATATTTATAATGTATTTTGATTTACTCTAAATTTAACGAATTAAATATATAATATGTACAAAATATATAAAAACTAGGAAAATATTATTAATGACATAGTATAAATTTAAATAAATAAAGAAAAATTAATTATTAGACAACAGGTAACTGCATAAGCGTGACTCAAATGGATATTTAAATTAAATTGCAGGGCATATATAAGATATATTATCCCTTCTCCCTCAACATACGAAATAAATGACAGTAAAAATAATTATGGTTATTCGATTACCTATAAAATTAATCGCGAAATAGCCTCTGTCAAAAAAATTACTTTTCTGTTCCATAATTTTACAAACTCTGTCATATCCAGCTGAAACCTGGACTCTTACATTCTTATTATAGGCCTATTTGGTTTCCCATAAATATCATGTGACTCGCTGGTATGTAGTTTTCTCCATTCACCTGTCTATTTATCTCTCTTCAGTCCAAAATTTGTTCCATGTACCGGTACTTTCATTATCATTATCATCATCATAGCACATGCATAAATTTAGGCTATTTGTTGAGTTGTTTCGGCCTCAAGAGAAACACCATCCAAAAGTCTTTTGAGTGGTCGTCCTGGTCTTCTTCTTCCTGCAGGTTGATATCTTAACATGTTTGGGTATTCTGTGATCTTCCATTCGATGAACATGTTGCATCCATCTTGACTTATAATCAGAAATTTTGTTTTCTAAAGGTTCCATGTGTAATTCTTCTAAGATGTCTTCATTTTTTTGTGATCCAGTAGTGTGTATCCTACAGTCCTCCGATGGTATCTCATTTCAGCAGATCTAAGTCATTTTATTGTTAAATATTCGTAATTTTTTCTCTTCCCTTAAAGTAAGAGTCCATGTTTCGCATCCATATTACTGGGAGAATAACAGTTTTATATATTTTTAGTTTAACGTTTTTGAGAGAATTTGGGACGACAAGAGAGCATAAAATGCATAATAGCACGGAATTCCATAAATTAATCTATGTTAATTTCTTTGTGCATCTTATTGATATTTATAATTACTGTTCCAAGGAACTTTAATTCAGTCACTTCTTCAAACTTTTCCTCATTTGTCATTAATTACCGATTTTCATTATACAACTGATTTCTATTTGTGACCATATGTTTAGTTTTATATGTATACACATAGAAATTCATTGTATAATGGAAAAGGCCAGTTAATGACAAATGAGGAAATTTTGAAGAAGTGGCTGAATTCAATCACCAGTTGTAGATAGCACTACAGAATCTAAGAATAACCTACAACTTAATAACTCTAACTAACTCGCTGGCACTATCGAACCCGTAGGTTCATGTCATAATCTCTCCATACGTCTCTATCCTGAGCCAGTGTTTTCCAATCATCCCCTGTTTAATCTAGTTTCCTCCAATCATAGTTAATATTATCCTCCCACCTCATTCTTGGACTACCATCTGGGCGTTTTCCCATTGGTTTTCCTACAAGAAGCTTCTATGCACGTCTTTCATAACCAAATTTGTGCCACATGTCCTGCCCATCGCAGTCTACGTGTCTTAACTGTTCTCATTATATCTGGCTTCCCATAAAGACCATGTAATTCACTGTTATGCAGTCTTCTCCATTCAGCTGCCTGTTCATCTCTCTTTGGTCTAAAAAATCTTCCTAAGAACTTCATCATCATCATCATCACTCCAGGGATTAGGCAATTGCCCGTTCCGACTTCATATTGCATCAGCCCAACGTCTTCTAGGTCTTCCCAACATCACGCCTTCCTCTTGCTTGATAATTCCTGGCTAACAATGGATATCTCTCCTTACTCATTCCATCCATGTGATCAATCCATTTCTGTCTGTAATTCGTGACTTTATCCAATAAAGGCTGTACTTTCAATTCTTCTCTTATATCCTCATTTCTTATTCTATCAACTCTTGTACTTCCTTTTACTTGTCTTAGGAACCGCATCTCTGCCGTCTGTATTCTATCCTTCTGTCTTTTCACTGGAGCCCAAGTTTCACATCCATACAATATTGTGGGAACCGCCATAACATTATACATTTTTATCTTGGTTTCTTTTCTAATTTTATTTTTGAATGTTCTCTGTATTGTTCCACACACCGTCTGAAATTTATTTATTTTGGAGTCAATATCTCTTTCCACATTGTAGCCAACATCACAGCCCAAATATTTGAAACTTTATTCTCGAATACTGATAATCTCCTTTCCTCCCTTAAAGTAAGAGCCCATGTTTCGCATCCATATATTATAACTGGTAGAATAATAGTTCTATATATTCTCAGTTTAACGATTTTTGAAAGGAGTTGGGACATCAAGAGTCTCTGCAATGCATAATAGCACGTATTTCCAGAATTGAGCCTACGTTTAATTTCTTTGTGCATCTCATTCCTGTTTGTGATTATTGTTCCTAGGTATTTGAATTCAGCCACTTCCTCAAAATTTCCCTCATTTGTCATTAGCTGTCCATTTCCATTATATAATGTATTTCTATATGAGACTGTATATTTAGTTTTATTGATATTTACTTCCAGATAGTTATTACTATAGATGTTAAGAAAAAGTTACTTCTATATAGATATTTGTTCCAATTAATGCAATGCCATGTAAATCAGTTCCAAACACTTTCAAGTTTATTTTGAATGATATTTTAAATGTTTGAAAAATTGTGCAGATGTTTAAAATTACTGTGTTGTGTCTGAAATTACGTTTTGTGCGCACCTTGTACTAGTTCCCCCATTCACATGGCTTCTTAAAAACATCCCCCTGTTTAACCCCTCGGCACACAAAAGCTACCCTCTGGACAATCCATCTCAAGAAATGCCCCGCTACTGTTCCCCAACACAATAAGGTCGCATTTTTATGCTAAACTCGCGGAAACGCCGTGCATTTCTCTTTGAAAAATGGGTCACTATTCTTCGCTCCATTCTGCGAACCCATTGCTTGTACACAGTCTTCATTCTTACTTTTGTTTCCGAGAACTTGAAATGCAATAATGCGCGCTCATACCAACAATTTCACGGAAACAACCCAACAATGCGTGTGTCAAATACTCTGCATTCACGTTTTTCAAAATAAACTTGTAGAAAAATTAACCGCTTCTAGTACGACATTGAATTTAACACTTTCCTGTATTTGTACAAAGAAAGAAATGTCCGTAAAAATCCCTCATGATAACTTACAAAAGCAAAATCTATTGAAAAGTTTTGAGTGCAGTAAAAATCGTTAATTTACTTTCAAATCACCACACCTGTGGTCTCGAGGTAGCGTGATGCCTTGTCACGCAGCGGGCCCGGGTTCGATCCCCGGTCGGGACAAGTTTCCTGGGTGATGGGGTTTTCCGGAGTTTTCCTCACCTGTAAGACAAATGTCAGGAAACTTTAAGACCCAAACGGTCCCCGAACATCATCTGGCCATCATTATCATCAATCGGGTTCGATCCCCGGTCGGGGCAGTTTTACTGGGTGAGGTTTTCATCGGGGTTTTTCCTCACCTGTAAGACAAATGTCAGGAAAACTTTAAGGCCCAAACGGTCCCCGAAATCATATGGCCATCATCCTTATCATTATCATCCTTACCATTATCATTATCATCATCATCATCGAAGGTGTGGAAAGCAACGGGAGAACACACCTACACAATTCCCTAGTAAAGCTTCAAGCATAGCACGAAAAATGCTATGATTGCAGTGAAGGACCTGCCTTTGGGCAGAATTATTGTGGATGGAAGTTTAAGATTAAGGCCTCTCCTGGCGCATCATTACCATCATCATCACCTATCACATATTAACGGGGCAGCGTAACTACGCCTTCCAGGCGCCCCAACCTCAGAAGTGGGTACAGTAACGCCATGCCAGGAAAGAATACCAGAATGTAGAAATGATAACACGGTGACTTTGAACAAAAAAAAGGTTTTATATAACTTTTTTCTTCTTCTTCTTCTCCTTAAACTTAATTTGTAGTATTTTCATCCTGTTTATTTCCAAAATCACTCCTCGGAGGAAGACGTATTGGATGTGCATTCACTGTCTATCCATCTCTTGGCTGTCTTCCTCTTGTTCTTCTCCCGTCCATTGGTCTATCTTCTTTAGCTCTTTTTTGCAAGCCGGTTTTCTTCCATTCTTTCTATATGACCCTTCCAATATTTTCGTTCTATCTATAATAAATTTGGTTATGTCTTGAATATGACATTTGTCCCTAATTTCTGTGTTGTGTATTTTATCAAATAATGTTTTCCCCTGAATAGTTCTTAAGATCTTCATTTCACATGTGCTTATTATTTGTTTAGTTTTTGTTGTATCAGCCCTAGTTAATCTATTTCTTTGCATGCCGATATTCAATTATCTTTCTTTGTTTATATTTTCTCGTAATTTTTTACAGTGTGATTCTTTATTAACCCTGCCTATACGTACTGGGGATCTCTCGTTCTCCAGCAACATTTCAGATTCGCAAAGGGTGTTAGCTTGCCCGCATGCTACTTGGCGTTAATACATAGTTGAGAATATAAGTTATTTCGTCAGTCGTGCGGCTGGTGTTTTTTGGATCCCAGTGTGTTGATGTGTCCAGTAATTTTGTACGGCAATGAACCTACTCGAATTTTGAAAAATAATATATATATATATCTCATAATATTCATATGTTGTCATAACTTGAACTAATAACATTTTTATTTAATTTCAATTGTATAACGTGTTTTCAACTTAGATCGGTTGATTAATGTCTTTGACATAGTCCGATTCCTAATAGCCAATTTTGTCGGTCCATCCAATCTCCTATTTGTTGATGTTTCTCCTTCATGTATAAACATATTCCCTGTCTACAGAAGTTTTAGGTCTTCCGCTGCCTCGTCTTCCCTCAGGTTTACATTCCAAAAAACAGATTTTGGTAGCCGATCCTCTTCCATTCGTTGGACATGTCCGTACCATCTTAATTGCCGAGTTTTAATATAATCTAAAATAGTGTCTTCAATCTTCATTGTCTCCCTGATAACTAGTTTATAATTTGTTCTCTTCTTGAAATTCTTGTTGTCCTTAATATAAAATCCATTTCTGTTGCCAAAATATATTTACTTGTTTTTGTTGTTAATGGCCAAAGTTCTGCACCATAAGTAATGATGCTTTTAACAATTGTGTGATATATATTCATTTTATGTTTAATACTTATATTTTTATCCCACAATTTTCCATTGAGGCAAGCAATTGCAAAATTTTCTTTATTATTTCTATTTCTTATTTCCTCTTCATAACTTTTATTATTTTTTATCTTGTCTTTTCTGTCAAATTCCTCCCTATTAAGGGCAGATCAGGCTCTTAGCTGCAGTGAAAGCAACTCATCTAAGGATGAACACCTGAAAAATATCCTGGTCCTCCAGGTTGTATATTTAAAATTAATCTGTTGATGACTCTAGAAAGAGCTTACTTTTAAAAAAAATGGAATTTTATTACTTTAATATTATAAAAATAATTTTGGTCTCGTGTTTTTCAATGAAAATACAATACAATAACACACAACGTAATCATAAATATTTTGCTGGATTTTTTGTAACACTAAAAAAACTTCTGGGTCTGTGAGTCACCAGTGTGTAGAAAAGGTAGACCAAGAACAACCTGGAAAATAACATTCAGAATTCAATAAGGAAATTTGGTGTTATTGATGAAGACGCAGAGGACGGAGAACGATGGAGAACTTTAATTAAGGGAAATTTGTGAATGTTTGTTGCAAACTGATAGTCTGTAAGTCCGTAACCATTTATGTATTTTTTAAAACTCATGTTATTTATTAAGATTGGTAGGAGAAAATCTTTAATGATGAGGAAAATTCTCAAAATGATGATAATGGTTTCGTTTTATCTGAAGACGTAGATAAAGCAGATTACCGGTACGTAAAATACTAGCTAATACCCGGCGTGCGCCGCTACGCCTAAATAAATGAATGTGTTTTTTTTAATTTTTAGTCCGCGCGGCCATGAAACTACCGGTTTGATAGTGCCAGTTTGTTAATTAGATACTAGAATCCAGGGAGGAAAACCAAGCAAAAAGTTTGGTTCGACAAAGTTGGCGTCATTGGAAGTTTAGGTTTCAAGAACTCGAAAATGATAGCTATGGATAGAGGACAAAGGAAGGCCTTTGTGAGAAAAACCAAGGTTCACTTCGGACAGTACAGCTATGAAGAGAAAAAAAAAGAATGTATTGAGAAAGATAAATGAATAAAATATGAAAGATACCTCAGTGAATAGGAAGATTACAGAATAAAACAAACCATGCATTGAAATGAAAAATGGATGAATGTGTGTATAACACAATTGTAGATGATTATGGGAAGAAGAACCACTTCATCATGTCAGTGTTTATTAATGTAGGAACCGGTAATGCCACCCCAGACGGACGGGGATGAACGATTATGGGAAAACTTGTGATAGCGAATAAAAATTCAATTTATTTCACTGCACAAGTGATCATAATGAGCTTAGATTTATGTCTTCTTTTGTTAACAGATGCGAAACGTCCGGTACAAGGAAACACCAGTTCATATGATGCACATGTACACGTCACAATATTGTGCACACACTCGACTAGTGGCGGAACTAATTGTAACTATATAGATCAATTGATATAGCTTCGATTTCTGCAAAGAAACATTATACTGTTTAGGGCTTGTTTAGGGAATAATTCACTGCCATAATAAAAAAAAACAGATTCCTTTTGTAAAATATTATTGGTGTGAGGAGTGTTATATAGGTCAAAATAAAGACTTTTAAGGATTTTTGGGTTAATACATTCTATTTTCAAGCCATAGTTGGTCCAAAAATTCTTTTTCTTCTTCTTCTACTTCTTGGTCATGATTTAGGCTTAATTACTAGTCTGTTCCGGCTCCAAATTGCTGCTGTTTCCATCTTTTCTTTGGTCTTCCCAGACTTCTTCTTCCTCGTGGTGAATAGCTGTAGGCCTATGCCTACATAGAACTTAAAAAAGTAAGTGATCCCATAACACGCCTCAGGAGGCCCTTGGGGTAGTAGGAGGTTAAGGCTCCCACTTTTTCTAGACAATCGGCACTTTATGTCAGCCGGGTTGTCAGCCCTGCGTGACGGCCGCCTTTACCCCCAGAACAAGCGTCTGGTACTCATTCCGTTAGAGGCTGAGTCGACCCCAGGGCCGTAGTGCCGCCAGAGGGTTTGGGTCAGTTTAAAAATCCTGACCCCAACGGGACTTGAACCCTCGACCCTCCGGCTTGTAGCTCAGTGCCTTAACCACTACGCTACGGCGTGCCCCCTCTAATTGTAACTATATAGATCAATTGATATAGCTTCGATTTCTGCAAAGAAACATTATACTTTTTAGGGTTTGTTTAGGAAATGATTCCCTGCCATAATTTTAAAAAAAATTTCTTTTGTACAGTATTATTGGTGTGAGGAGTGTTATATATATATATGTTATAATTAAATGTTTAACATTGAGCAATGCAAGCTTAATATGGAATGATAAGAAAAATAAATGCCTGGATGGGATTCGAACCCGGATCTCTGAGTCTGTACCTCAGCGTGATATCCATTACACTACCAGGCGAATCCAATTCAAACACTTATTTTTTCTTATCATTCCATATATATATATATATATATATATATATATTATATATAACTTAGGTCAGTTAAAATATAAAATTATGGAATATTCACCTGAAAGGTCCGTCTCCTCAACTTAATTAATCATTTAACTGTAGCGCTTTCGAGACTTGTCCCATCATCGGCAGGATTCAAAACTGGTGTTTTGCTGAAGATCTGGTAGAGGGGGTTACATGTATTGGGTCTTTTTCGTTTATCAAGTTGTAGTTGTTGTGAGCTGCTTTCATGATTTCCATCTCCTCGAGTACGTTTATCTTCGCTGGATTATTTTCTCTGTGCATTACTGTTAGGGTGTTTTCAATGTTTAACATGCGATGTCCTTCATGGATAACGTGTTTTGCATAGCTTGATTTCCCTTCTGCGTGAATAAAGTCTCGAAAATGTTCTTTAAATCTTGATGTTAAAACTTCTGTTTGTTCTTCCTATATAAAATTTGTTGCAGTCCTTACATGTTTAAAAGGATGTACACGCGTGGATAGATTACACAATGAATCAAAAGAAATGAACTGGAGATATTTTCAATACTCGATAAACTAGAAGAGCACAATTACCAATGGAAGAACATTTAGACAGAATGGACAATACAAGATTACCCAAAAAGATCAACGCCTACAAACCACATGGAAAAAGATCTTTGGGACGTCCAAGGAACGATGGACTTGAGACCCGAACAGGTCGCATTGACCTAATCCTGGAAAGGAAGAAGAAGAAGAGAAGAAGAAGAAGAAGAAGAAGAAGAAATATCCATAAAATAACACTGGTCGACAAAAATGAACTTTTTTCCTTTCACAAGAATAAAAATATGAGATTTTAGAAGTATTTTTCATCCTGAATTTAATTATCATTTCAGTTTTTTTCCTATCAGGCAAGAGTTTTCTGTGATATTCATTTTATAATTTGTCTAATTTTTAATAAAATCCATCTAACTCTAACTCATTCTGACTTACCTAGAAAGTGGTAGATAGTGATTATCGGGTATATTTTGCATCTGGAACATCTCTCTTCTTGGTCCAGCAGTAGTCAGCCAGCATATTAGAACTCCACTTGCCTTGGTATCTCTTTTCCATTGATGAAAACGCTCACCGTGCTCATCAGAGACAGCCCCAAGATTTTTCGGAAATAAATTCGCTACATATAAGGTAAAAGTTCCTATGACAGGTCAAATAAAATGCTAAAATCAATTTTAAAAATGTAGCTGTCACAAAAAAAAAACTGTGCCTGATGGAAAAAATTCTGACTACATATCTGAATTCAGTATGAAAAAATGCACTAAATTCACTAATCAGATTTCTTGTGAAGAAAACCTTGTCCACTAGTGTAATTTGTAAGTGCACCGGTGATGAGTTAAAGCATAAGGGCCGCATGCAAATACATTAGTCTCTACTCAAATTACTTCCAATCACTGGTGAGCTGACTCACTGTGAGCAATTGCTGAGATTGAATTAACGGCCTACTTACCGGTCATGCATGAAAGTTGACGTTTTCGTAATATTGGCAACGAATTACCCCAGAATTCTCAGCGATAAAACCACTTCCGTTATTTTCGTCTGCTATAGAGGAACGCATTTACGCTTGCGTCCCGCAAATAATACCGTATACAAAACGACGTCTGCATCGCGCAATATTACGCCGATTCTCCTGTTCTTCCAGTTGAATTCTTTGGTAGACTCTTATCAAATTCCTCTTCTCCGCGTATACCGAAAACATGATCGAAGTCTTCAAGGTCCACATCTTGGATAAGCTGCAAAGTTTTCAAACTACATCGGTTCCCTTCGGGATTTTCACGATAAGTTTCTATCTTGAGCTATGATCTTAAGGTACCTCGCAGGTAGCTTACAATTATTATCGCATGAATAGATTTCTGAGTAAGCAAAATGTATTTGGATAAAACTTTCTCAGCAGAGAACGCCTTTTACTGTCTAATACGTTCAAACATTCGACCCTTAGAGTCCGTCGCCGTGGCGTAGTCGGTAGAGTCCCTACCTTCCACTCCGGCGACCCGGGTTCGATTCCCGGCGGGGTAGGGGATTTTAAAATCTCCACCTTGGGTCTGGATGTGTGTCGTGTCTTGTGTTTGAATGTGCAAATAAGATAAAAAGATTAACAAAGGTAAAACAAAAAGGAAGAACAGTGTAAACGAAAGAAAACGAGAATTGAAAAACAAATTGTGGCCGTGGCGAAGTCGGTAGAGTTCCTACCTTCCACTCCGGCGACCCGGGTTCGATTCCCGGCGCGGTAGGGGATTTTTAATCTTCACCTTGGGTCTGGGCGTGTGTCTTGTCCTTGGGTCTATGTGTGAGAATAACTGAAAGTTAACAAAAAGGTAAAATAAAAAGGTAAAAACAAGAAGCAAAACAGTATAAACGAAAAGAGGGGGGAAAAAAAGCAATGATTAAAGAAAAAGACACAAAATATTAACGCAATATTGCCAAAATGTATTTATGATTTTTTGACATTAAAATCCTTATATCTAGAAAGAACAATATGTGGCTTATCATGTTATTGCCCTAAGCCCTTCATGGCGTAGCACATTGTTGAGGCATACCTTCTCCTTTGTTAGGAATTTCTAGACCAAGTTCATTTTTAGTTACCTTATTTGCCAATAGATGTCATGTGTGACAAGCAGTCGACACACCGACTCAAAGAGACATCTAGCAGGCAACTAGGATATTACTAGGATGTTGAGATCAGTCAATTTTGCTTATAGGTATTTTTATTCAGGCTTATGGATCTTTTATGAGTCTCCCGCGCCGTAGCCGAGTGGTTAAGGCAAGAAGGCTTTGCGCACGAGTCTCCCGCGCCGTAATTGAGTGGTTAAGGCAAAAAGCTTTGGCGCAGAGCTACGGGACTTGCGTTGTTCGAGTCTCCATGGGGGAAGAAATTTTTCTCATGGAATTTCGTCCAGTATCGTGAGGGATTTGGGTAGTTACAATAAATAGCGACTCCAGGTAGAGAACACCAGCTATAACGGCTGGGGGACTCGACCTGCTGACCACATGTCACCTTACGATCGTCTATCTCTGTGAATAACACATGTGGACGTGAGGTCAGCAGCCGGGTGGTAGGCCTAGGGCCTTCAAGGCCTGTCGCACTTGGAGAGAGTGGATCTTTTACGAGACTGAAAACTTTCTGACTCGGGATTCGCGGCTTAAAGCCCTTCCCGGAGGACTTTTTTTTCTTGGATTTTTCCATCCAAAGAATTATACAACCTGAGGCAAGGTATTCGAGTGCATTGGATGTACATGGAGAGTGATTAAAAATTTGTCACGAATTTACTCTAATACTATTATGAAGTTCTTAAACCTCCAGAAAAAATAGATATATAATTGATGTCATATTGGTAATAAAATAAAATATTTATTCGACAATTAAGCACATATATTTCATTCATGTATCCTTAATTTTAATATTCCTATGACTCTAATCAGAAATTTTCATAATACTAAGGTATTATTTTTCTATAGCGTTCTGCCCTACGACAGGTCCTTCACTGCAATCACAGCATTTACATGCTATACTTGCAGTTTGAATAGGGAATTATAGCTTCCCGTTGTTTTCCATACCGTGGATGAAAATAATCATAAGGATGATTATGATGGCCAGATGATGTTCGGAGACCTTTTGGGCTTCAAAGCTACGTGACATTTGCCTTACAGGTGAGGAAAAGCCCCGAAAAAACTCACCAGGAAGCTTGGCCTGCTCCATGAAAAGGCAGAGCGCTATCTCGAGACCAGCGTTGAACTATTAAGGTACAATAGTCTAAAAGCTTTGTATCGCGAAATTAGCCCAGTTTGCTATATTTGGGAATAAAATTCTTAGGAAACATTTTGGACCAAAGAGAAATAAACAGACAGGCGGATGGAGAATACTTTCATAACCATGAGCTGCATTATCTTATACAAAAAACAGATATAATAAGAACAGTGATGGGTAGGACATATGGCACGAATGAGGAATGGAAGAGGGGATATAAGCATCTTATAGGAAAACCAGAAGGAAAACGCCCAGTTGGTAGACCAAGAATGAGATGGAGAATAATATTAGCCATGATTTGAGGAAAGTTGATTATATAGGGGATGATTGGAATGCTTTAACTCGAGATAGGAATTTATGGAGAGCTTATCTCCGCGCGGCCATGAATCTATGGGTTTGATAATGTCAGTATTATTTGAGAATCAATGTCGTAAGAAAAGCCAGGTTGAAAATGTTATCTCTTGGTATTTGATCTGATAGCTGTACACGTATCAAGATGAGTATATGATAGCTATAATCAGGTCTGAAGTAACAGAGTTACTTCAAGTAACAATAAGAAGTAACAAAGCGATGTAAACATGGCGGAAAGAAGCAATAAAATCCAGGAGCAGGTGTGACTTTCTTTTGTCATGTTAAGCAGCCAACTCTTGAAATATTACATTTCCCTAACAAAGAGTTAGAAGGTTGCCCAACTGTTCTATTTGAATTTTAAATAAAATTAAAATAAATTCTAATTAAACACCGTCATAATGTGAAACAATAAACTCTGTTATGGTATTTATAACGCCATTATCGCGCCCAGAACATGTTCCAAAGACAACTTTATGTTTAAATTCCCCACTACTGGGCATTTTAACTGCTTCACAGGGAAATTCGTTAGATTTAAATTACCTCTTCACCATAGTAAGTCATACGTTCTTCTTCTTTTTTTACAGTAATGACATCACAGCCCAATGTAGGGTCTTAGCTTTCTTTATCCTTTTACTCCATCCTTTCCTGGTCAATGACGATCTTCTCCATGATGCTGAGCCAAGGAGTTCTCTAGATTCAGTTATTACTCCACCAAACCATCTATGCTTAACTAACTCGCTGGCATTATCAAAACCGTTAGGTTCATGACCGCGCGGACATAGGCTCTCCATACATCCCTATACTGAGCTAATATTTTCCAATCATCATCATCATCAACAACAAGGATTAAGCCCAATGGCCTGTTCCGATCTCATTATAGGTCGAATTGGTTCTTCCATCTCTTCAATGGTCTTCCCTACATTCTTCTCCCTTTTGGTTTATAATTATACATTCTTCTTGGTATGCGCTGTTCATTCATTCGTAATACGTGCTGAATATAAGCATTTTGATAATATTTTATTCTTTCACAGAGATTAAATGTATTAAGCCCCGTTCTTATATCTTCGTTTTTCTTTTTATCGGTCCTTTCGTATCCTGCTATTGCTCTCAACATCTTCATTTCAGCAGCCACTATTTGTTTACTATCTGCCTTTGTTAATGTCCAGGTTTCACATCCATAGATAAGAGATGGAACTGCCAATACTTTGTAAAACTTCAAAATAGTTTCTTTCTAGTCTTATTCAATCATTCCCTGTATAATTTACTTCCCAATAAATATTAATCCATTTTCTGCTTATGTCGTCGTCCATTAAATCCGATGAAAGAGACATAAATATGAAACTGTCGAAATTTCAAATGATACGCGGAACAATACATAAAACATTGAAGAATAAAACAAGAAGAGATACTAAATTGAAGTTTTATAAAACATTGGCAGTTCCTGCATTACTTTATGGGAGTGAAACTTGGGTAATGACCAAAAAATTACAAAGTAAATAAAAAGCGCAGAAATGAAACTTCCTAGAAGAACAAAAAGGCTGCATAAGATTGGATCGGATAAAGAATGAAGGTATAAGAACAGAGTTAAATATATATCCATTGAATGAGAAAATCAAAGAATGTAGAGAGTAATTGTTTACACATGTAGAAAGAATGAATGTATCAAGATTACTATATTAAGAACAGAATAAATAAAGGTAGAGCAATAACAGCAATGATGAATGGAGTCTTATGGAACAGACATATAACCAGGAAAAATAACTTACAAATAGTAATTCAATAGTGAGAAGTACTGTCACATATGGAGGCTGAAGTTTGGAAATTCAACAAAAACGTATGTCGATGGAAATGGATTTCTTGAGGAGAGCAGCAAGATATTCAAAATTAGACAAAATAAGAAATACTGTCGTAAGAGAAAAAATGAATATTGGTTTTCCAATAGTAGATTATATACGGTATAAGCAATTAAATTAGTATGGGCACGTACGACGATTACAAGAAGAAAGATTACACAGGAAAACATTGGAATGGTGTATACCTGGAAGAAGGAGGAGAGGAAGGCCTCGAAACTCGTGAATGCAGGAAATAAGAACTGGAATGAGAGCAAGAGTACTGGAGGACATGGATTGGATGGAGAGAACGAGTGGAGAAGAAAAATAAAACTTTAGGCACAGAAAGATGTGAAAACATTAAAATTCTGTATATAATAAAATCAAGATTGCTAAGAGCAGCATTCAACTACAAGCCAAGAGGTTCAAGGAATGTATTAAGGCCAGTGAAAAGATAGAACAACTGTGAGGCGGAACAGGCAATTTTTGCCTGGCCCGTGAAGTGAAGAAGAAGAAGATAAATATTAATGATGAGTGGAGAATACGATACAACAAGGAATTGTACAACAAATACAATGAACCTGACCTTGTCACTTTTATTAAGTTAAAGAAATTGTAACGGTCTGGCCATGTACAAAGGCTCTCAATCGACCGAGCACCAAGAAAGGTGCTTACAGCAAGTTTATGGGGAAAACGATGGGAGGATGCTGCAACCCACTTTAGTGTCGCAACTGGAGGCTTGCCGCGCAAAAGTAGAAATGAATGGAGACTGAATTTAAGGGAGACCAAAGCTTGAATGAGCCAATCAGCTATTGGATGGAGAGCTATGTCCTCGCGGCCCGGAGCTATGGGTTCGATAGTGCCAATAAGTCAGTTACCCGTCGGGAATCGTTCCTGGGTCCCTTGCATGGAAAATGGGCTCTCAAACTACCACACAATGATGTCGGACAAAGACATACGACCCGTCACTCAAGAGAGAGTAATCATTTTGACTATTTAACTCACGCCCCAAATGGGAGTCAATGACCAATCACGTTTCAATGATTTCTGTTTTACAACCAATCAGAGTCTTGTTTCACGAAATATTTATAAGTGTTATAATTACCATATTAAAGAAATCTCCTCCTTTTTAATATTCTGAACAGGTGTGACCATTATTTTGCAGTGACTGAGCCTGTGAGAAATACGGCTACCAGATTGTATATATAGTGCATAGATGTCAACACATAGCGCTTGCAGGAGTTAATATAAAAACATTTGTAGCAATTTATTATACCACCAAAAAAACAAACCACTGTTTGCACTTTCTTAAATGTCCTTTTTCCCCGGTAACAATCCAGAAAAATATAATTGTCATATTTACATCATACGACATCAGAAATGAATTAATATACAGTTTGAAGTGTTTCATGTTTTCTCCACCTGAGAGCTTTTTACAATATTGCGTTCCTTTGGCAATAAATAGTATGATCTGGTTGCAGTGATAAACAAAAGAAGCAGATGAAGTGTACCTATCGTTTCTCTTTTTTTGTTTTCAAACATCGTCGTTTACATTAAATATATAAATATTTTAAAATAACTATAGTTAAATAATGATTTGTGAATAAACAGCTTAATTTTATTCGTTAAATAGTCCTAACAAATGCCACTCTTGATTTCCAAATTCTCTAGATAAATTCTCTCCTCACTTCGTGTGTCGTGAATTTATCGATAATTTGGAAATCACTCGTGGCATTACTTATGAATAATTGGTCATTCTTTCCAGTCCTTCTTAATGAATATAATGTAAAACTTCTAAGAATGAATGGTCCTGTATATTAATGGGAGCAATATTGTATATATGAAATCTGGTTTTGCTCTGGGGTTGTGAACCCTTGAAGGGTGTTGTTAAGTGATTGTGTTTATTCTCTTCCTATTATGTTATTAAGTTGGCAGCACTGATGGATTTGCATTACAATACGAGGATTACAAATATAGTTGATGCCAACTTAACTTGGTACACACAAGTTCAAAAATTATACTCTTCAGTAGATACTTTGGTGCAGAACTACTGAATTTGCGCTAGTTTAAGTTTCCAAGGCGGAAGAAATTTTGACATGGACTTGTAGCCAATATGGTCGTGAAGAATTAGGGTAGCTACAATAAGTAGCGACTCCAGGTTGAGAAAACCAGCTATAACGGCTGGGGGAGCCGACATACTGACCACATGTCACCCCTACACTGGCTGATGATCATCTACCTCTAAGATTAACACATGTGGATGTGAGGCTAGCAGCCGGCTGGAGGGCAAAGAGCTTCATAGACCTGTCGCGCCATGGAAGAAAGCAGAATATAAATTTTTATCACCTTCAAAATGGTAGTGGTCAACGCTTCTGACTATAGTTCAAGGAGTCCCAGGTTCGATGCTTGCTTAGACCACATGACTTTTTTCTTAAATGGTGGGCGCTCATGGACTGGATTTGTAAATTATACATATGGCCACACATAAATACATTATAATGGAAATGTTCAGATGATAACTGAAGGGACATTTTGAGGCTGAATTCAAATACCTAGGAACAATAATCACAAACAGGAATGAGATGCACAAAGAAATTGAACATAGGCTCAATTCTGGAAATGCGTGTTATTATGCATTACAGGGACTCTTGATGTCCCAACTTCACTCAAAAACGCATTAAACTATGTAAAAACTTATACAACTGTTATTTTCCAAATTACATCATTATCATTCAATACATCCATGCAAGTATTAGCCGCTGTGGCCTGTTACGGTTCTCAAAGACGACATTTCCATCCCAGCGCTTTTTTGGACGTCCCATCAATATTTTGGTCTTGGGGGCAGTAGCGAAATACGGTTTTTGGAATTCTATGAGACGGCATTCGTTGAAGATGGGCTTTTCCAGTTGTTCTGGTAGTTTTGTATCTTCTTCTTCTTCCTTTCTTGTGATAGACCCTAGTGGTCCTGTTACGGTCTCAATCCAACGTTTGAAGGGTCTGCCAAAGATCTCTTGCCTGCTTTGTATATGGATGCGAAATGTGGACTCTTACTCAAGGGGGAGATAAAAGATCACGAGTAATTGAGAAAAAGTTTTTAGGATCATTTTGGACGCAAAGAGAGTATGAACAGACAGGAGAAGACTCATAACAGTAACTACATGGTCTTTATAGGAAACCGAGTATGTAATAAGAACAGTAGAGCAGGTGGGCAGGACATGGGAATCGCTTGGAAGTGAAAGCGGAACATGGAAACTTCTTGTAGGTAAAACCAGAAGCGTATGCGCCCAGTTTGTACACCATAATGAGGTGGAGAATAACTTAATATTAACCGTTAAATTAAAAATGTATCTTATTGTATACATTTGTTTCATTTATTTAATTTTTTTTTTTAGATCAATAGAAAACAAATGAGTCAAATTTCACAATGATGTATAATAATAACAATGTTTAACATGAATTTATTTTCCTTGAGGTCCGGAACATTTAAATAACTGGCACGAGAAAATATTGTATTGACAAAACCTTCAATGAAGTATCTTGGGGTCCATCTGGACCCCAAAGCTTACGTTCAAAATTCATATTCGACATCTACAACATAAAGCAAATTGCAGCAATTGCAATTTTATTACCCATTTTTCAGGTTCGAATTAATTGTCACGTAAGATCAAGTTTTACTGTATAAAAAGCGTGATCCGCAGCATGCTACGTACGGATGTGAGGCCTGGAGCATCCTCGCAAAACCAGCATAAACGGAGAATACAAATTATACAGAATAAGTGTTTTGAAAATAATTTTTCAAGCACCGCGTTTCACAAGGATGACAGACTACACAACGTAGCGCAACTTCCCATATTGATGCCATGATAACTGAAAATGTAGCAAGATGCACAAATTTACATCTTTGCATTCAAATTTTTATGGTACGCAGTATTGGACGCTTGCCCCAGTGGCGTGCTGTACATAGAAACATACTTCATCGATTACTCCTCATTAAATGTAGCAGAGATTTGGCGATGTGGCTCTCACCTGGAGTAGCGTGGCTCATTACACATTGCTGGATTTCCGACTTCGGCTTGAAGGCAATGTGGTTTCTGATGTCCTGCTTCAGGTCATCACATCCCTATCTCTGTCCAAATTTTATCACCATTTGCACACAAACGCTAGCGTCGCCAAATAGGGCTCGGGTTAAGTGGACTACAACCCCGTAATGAAGCCACTATTACTTAGCTTGCCAACGAGCCCTAGTGGGTTCTAACGTACGCAGCACACTGGGTTGAAGCTAGATTTCGCTTATCCATTTGTATTGACAATTTAAGGGTTAACCACGATTAAAATGTTTGAAATAATAATATAAAATTGTATCTTATAAGAAAGAGTCCACCGCTGTGGTCTCGAGGCTAGCGTGGCTTGTGCCTTGTCACGCAGAGGGCACGGGTGACCCCGATTGGGGCCATCAGTTTTTCGGGGGAGGTTTCTCCCCGGGGTCTTTTTCCTCACCTGTAAGACAAATGTCAGGGAAAACGTTCCAAGGTTCCCAAAACGGTCCCCGAACATCACTCCATGGCCATCATAACCCTCATAATTATTATATCCATCATAATAACTCATTCCCTTCAGGTCGTGACAAGCAAACACCTATATTTCCAATAGTAAAGCTCGCAAGCCATAGCATGCAAAATGACTACTGATTGCAGTGAAGGACCTGCCTTCGGCCCAGACCCCCCTCTCCTATGGATGGGATAAGATAAGACATGAAAATTTTAAGAGAAGACAAGAATACTATAGGGCCTACTTCTTAAATAGAGGACAATCACTGCCACAGACCTAAACTCATACTATAATTATACACCGAATCCAAGTAACCAAATAGAGATGCCGAGAGTGAAAAGTTTGAATGACATCATGATTTTAAAATAATTAAAGTAGCCAGGGGTAAGGTAGGAAGCCTTGGGCAGAGCTAGGGACTTGCGTTTGTTCGAGTCTCCATGGGGGAAGGACATTTTCCATGGTATTTCGGCCAGTATGGGACCGGTGCCCACCAAGCATCGTGAGGCATTGGGTAGCTACCAATAAGTAGCGCTCCAGGTTGAGGAACCAGCTATCCGCTGGGGGCACCGACATGTAACACCACATGTCACACCTACACCTGGCTGTCTGATCATATACCTCTGATGATTGACACATGGGATGTGAAGGCCGCAGCGGCTGGCAAAAGGGCGCTCTGAAAAGTGTACAGACCCTCAATCGAAATGAAGTTTTGGACAACAGTCCATTTTAATTGAGGAAGACGGCTAAAATAAAATATACTGTATTAGCATTTAAAACATTTTATTACATAATCTCATTTTTAAGAATATTGTTAACCATATATTGGCTTAGGCTTTCACGGCCGAGTTATTATGTTGAACTTGTAGAAGTTTTCCGGGTGAGACAACCCTTGAGGATGCCGGACGCATTCTCTGGCGAAAAGTCGGGGAACTACAAGCCTCAAGACCACAATCTAAGATCCGGCTGCAATATTACTACATTCATCGAGTGTATGAACAAAATCTATTTTTTCATAAAATTGTGAATGACTGAATACATTTTTGCCGAGTTGTCTATTAAAATTTGTCCGCCAGTATGTTTAATTAAAATATAATTGGTAATAAAAGATTCCGGGCTATGTGGCCGTGGTCTATAACTGGCGTTTCTTCCAGACGTTTCTCCCTCAACTGCGGAGGGCATCTTCAGTGGCGAGCGCTTACAGCTGTTGTTTCCCTGTCGTAGACTCGACTGTAGATTCGCAGTCGAGTCTACGACAGGGAAACAACAGCTGTAAGCGCTCGCCACTGAAGATGCCCTCCGCAGTTGAGGGAGAAACGTCTGGAAGAAACGCCAGTTATAGACCACGGCCACATAGCCCGGAATCTTTTATTACCATGATTACCGGCCGTGAAAGCCTGCATTCCACTAATAAAATATAATTAATGTATTTATTCGAAATAATTTGATTCACTAGTTATTACAATAAATTATAATCCAGTTCGCAAAAAATCGATGTATAGAGTTTGAAAAGTTTTGGCCGTAACCTCCTCGCAGCGAGAAGTAAAACCACTGCCCTTTATGTATACTACGTACAAACTATATTCAAAAGGTAGTGTTAATATACATTATACGAAACAAATTACAGAATCTTAAATGAACTGAACTTTATTTGAAACAATATAAAACAATACATTTATTTTGAACTTTATTTGAAACAATATAAAACAATAAATTCGTACTTACCGCCATTTTATAACAGATTGGTGTCACAGCCTGCTGTAGCCGCGAGGAGTTTTACGGCAAGTTTGCATTGACAACCAAAACTTTTCAAGCTCTATACATCGATTTCTGCGAACTGGATTATAATTTATTTTAATAACAAGCGAATCAAATTATTTCGAATAAATAAATTCTTCTTCTTCTTCTTTCCAAGTATTAGGCCAAGGCCTGTTACGATCCTATAGAAAATTTTCCGATCCTTCCGGGAAATTCTCGTATAAGACTTGGAAGCATAATAACAGTCCTTTCGATTGGTTGCTGGCCAAACATTTTAAACATACTGGCGGCCGAATATTAATAGGCAACTCGGCAAAAATATATTCAGTCATTCACAATTTTATGAAAAAAATATATTTTGTTTATACACTCGATGAACGTGGTAATCTGGCAGCCGGATCTTGGACTACACGGCCTACAGCCCGGAAATCTTCTTCAAGACCATGGTTGTCTGGTTAGGGATATATGGAGACCTTATGTCCGCCCGGCCATGAGCCTAAGGGTTCGATAGAGCCAGTGAATTAGTTATATGACAATTATTCTGTCATTGGCTTCCAATGGGAGCAACCACTTTAGTTAACTTTGTGTTTTTTAAAAGTTGTTTCCTGGACTTTTTAAGATCACTTAAAATTATAGTAAGTGATTACATATTTTGTAAAGAAGAAATGTTTGATTTGTTTGAAGGTACAAATTGTAAATTTGAATTGTGGGAACTTTTTATTCAGATAAAGGTGTTAAGCAACATTACATTAATTTGATGTTGGCTGCAGTATAAGCAAGTTTATGACAGGCAGGTAACAAAAGGGGAGACCAAGTAGCACAATCAAACTAATTGCCTCGCTTTTCACACACCTCGTAAAGTTTTATTAACGTAGCAATAGATATAAAATGTGTTACCTCGAGTAACAATACAAAAAACTAGCTTTGTCTGACAGAGTGCTTAACAACTCTCTCTTCTAACAACTTTTGGAAAATGTATCTAAATACACTTGCATTTATCATACATAAAAAACACATTTAAAAATAATCATATAATTTTGTAATATTATAATTTGATATTTTTATATATTATCCTCAACGGTAAAGAAGAGAAATATAACAGAAGCAGCCACACAAGATCTGGAAGTGTGGAAGAAAAAAAAATGTATAGCCTATTTTGGTTGAGGATACCTGTGTAAATAACAGAAACAATCCTGAATAATATATATATGCTTCCATTCACGTCTTTCATTCCCCATTCGTGCCACATGTCCAGTCCATCGCAGTCTACGAGACTTAACTGTTCTTATTATATCTGGCTTCCTATAAAGACCATGCAGTTCATTGTTATGCAATCTTCTCTATTCACCTGTTTGTTCATCTCTCTTTGGTCCAAAAAATTTCCTAAGAACTTTATTCTCAAATACTCACAATCTCCTTTCCTCCCTTAGAGTAAGAGTCCAAGTTTCGCACCCATATAATATAACTGATAGAATAATAGTTCTATATATTTTCAGTTTAACGTTTTTTGAAAGGAGTTGGGACGCCAAGAGTCTCTGTAATGCATAATAGCACGCATTTCCAGAATTGAGCCTATTGTCCCGCGCCGTAGCCGAGCGGTTAAGGTAGGAAGCCTTGGCGCAGAGCTACGGGACTTGCGCTGGTTCGAGTCTCCATGGCGGAAGGAATTTTCTCATGGTATTTCGGCCAGTATGGGACTGGTGCCCACCCAGCATCGTGAGGCAATTGGGTAGCTACAATAAGTAGCGGCTTCAGGTTGAGGAACCAGCGATAACGGCTGGGGGACTCGACATGCTAACCACATGTCACCCCTACACTGGCTGTTGATCATCTACCTCTGTGATTGACACATGTGCATGTGAAGGGCCAGCAGCCGGCTGGTAAAAGGGCAACCGCTGAAAAGTGGAAAGACCCTCAATCGGAGCCTATGTTTAATTTCTTTGTGCATCTCATTCGTATTTGTTTTAATTCAGCCACTTCTTAAAAATTTCCCTCATTTGTCATTAGCTGTCCATTTCCATTATATAATGTATTTCTACGTGTGACCATATATTTTGTTTTATTGATAATTATTTGCAGTCCCAATTTCTTACTGTTACTCAATAGTGTGTGCGTGTTGGCCTCTGTATAATCTACTTCCCTCAAATCTTGTTTCATATTATTCTCCCAACTTATTCTTGGTCTACTAACTGAGCATTTTCCCTCTACTTTTTCTATAAGAAGCTTCCATGTCCCTCTTTTATTCACCCACTGTGCCACATGTCCTGTCCATCACAGTTTACGAGACTTAACTGTTCTTATTACATCTGTTTGTGACCCACGGACTGGAAAACGCGGGTCTAACAGTCAAGCAGAGAGTGTTTTTGTACACGAATAAAAGAAAATGACTAATATAGAGTATATGTGATTGTGGATGTAATCCACCCCTGCACAGAGGGGTGGGGGTGGTTTATACTTGTGTAATTTGAGGTTCAAAAGTCTCAGATCAAACGAACTGTACCAAAGTATGCTATTCCACTCCTCAAAGAGGATTTAATATTTTTTTTTATAAATTGATGGCTATTGTTAAACATCAACTAAAGGGACTCAACTGTCTTTTGAGGGATCAACTAAACCCCCCCCTCCCACCGACATACACACACTACTTCCTTTATGCCTTCTCTTTTCACTCTGCGCAGTGCAAAACCTGCAGTTTCTCTTCTATAGCCTATATGTAACTCGCATGTTGAAATTCAACTTTTTTAAATTCCTAATTACAATCATTTTCTTTTTCATACTTAGTTTGTTTAGCTGTTTAATGAAACTAAAAAGTACTAAAATAATAATCCATCCATAGTAATTCTGCCCGAAGGCAGGTCCTTCACTGTCATCATAGCATTTTCATGCTATGCTTGCAGCTTTACTAGGGAATTGTAGTTGTGGTAGCTTCCCTTTGCTTTCCACACCGGTGAAGGATGATGGTGACTATTTAACTCATGCCCCAAATGGGAGTCAATGACCAATCACGTTTCAATGATTTCTGTTTTACAACCAATCAGAGTCGTGTTTCACCAAATATTTATCAGTGTTATAATTACCATATTAAAGAAAGCTCCTCCTTACAATATTGCGTTCCTTTGGCAAAAAATAGTATGATCTGGTTGCAGTGATAAACAAATGAAGCAGTAGAAGCGTACCTATCGTTTCTCATTCGTTTTCAAACATCGCCGTTTACATTAAATATATAAATATTTTAAAATAACTATAGTTAAATAATGATTTGTGAGTAAACAGCTTAATTTTATTCGTTAAATAGTCCTAACAAATGCCACTCTTGATTTCCAAATTCTCTACATAAATTCACTCCTCACTTCGTGAGTCGTGAATTTATCGATAATTTGGAAATCACTCGTGGCATTACTTATGATAAATATAAGGGTGATGATGATGATGATGATGATGATTGGCCATATGATTTCGGGGACTGTTTGGGCCTTAAAGTTTTCCTGACATTTGTCTTACAGGTGAGGAAAAACCCCGATAAAAACCTCACCCAGAAAAACAGCCCCAACCGGGGATCAAACCCGGGTCCGCTGCGTGAAAAGGCAGCACGCTACCTCGAGACCACAGCGGAGGACAAAATAATAATAATAATAATAATATAATAATAATCCGGTATCATGTCAGCTGCCGCCGTTTTCCGGAAACCAAACGCCATTCCTCTCTGTCCATCCATTGATCTTCGTCCAATCCTCTGATATTTATAGCTACTTGTACCCCTTCTATCTAAGTTTTTTTTCGGTCTTCCTCTCTTCCTCCTTTCTATTGGGATCCATTCCATAACAATTTTAGACAATATATGCTCTGGCATCCTTTTGACATGGCCGTACCACTATAATCGTTTCTTTTCTATAATGTCTATGATGTCTGGATCCTCTTGTACACCCATAACTATGAATATAAATAAATAACAAGGCAGCACGATACGTCGATTTACAACGGTGGACAATGGTAAAAATATATCTACATAGCGTACTACTCCAAAAGCAGGTCTTTCTTTGCAAACTCAGCATTCTCCACTCTTTCCTCAACTCGACTTCCCTTTTTGTATCCGCATACAAACCATTTATTTTAATATGATTTATAATCTAATGTCTTTTTCTGCCTATAACCTTCTTTCCGATGTCCATTCCCACTAGGACATCCGTCAGCAGGCAGTTTCTTCTTAGCCAGTGGCCAATCCAATTTATGTTCCTCTTCTTTATGAGTTCCAGCATTGTTCTTCCTTCACTCGCTCTGTCTACAACATATATTTTATTTTATTTTGTCTGTCCATTTTATACGCTCCATCCTTCTCCATATCCACATCTCAAAAGCTTCCAATCGTTTACCCTCATTCAATCTTTTAAAACTTTACAAATAATCAGCCTCATGGGTTAGTGATCAGAACTTCCTGAGGTCCCGGGTTCGATTCCTGGTCAGACCTCAAGACATTTTCTTCTTCTTCTTCTGCTTCATGAAATTATGCCTTTTGATCTGTTTTCACATCAAGTGGGATTTAATGAATCTTCCCATCTAGTAAATGGGCGTCCAAGACTTCTATGTCCTATTGGTCTTCTTCTTCTTCTTCCGAATACAGTATTGGGTGATGATGCCCGTTCTGCGACTACAAAAACTGATCTTTCCTTCGGTTGAAGGGTCTTCCGAGGTCTCTTTTGCCTTTAGGGTTGAAGTGGTAAATCGTCTTGTAGTCTTTCGAGTATTTAAAGTTTTCCCCATTATAGGTTACCAGCCTATAGTTGGGTAAGTCCAGTAGTGGGGTTGCCACCTCAATGCCTCTTGGACAGGCATGCTTTTCTGTAGGGGATGCTCCCTTAGCCTTTGAAGTTTCTCCTTCTCCGCAAGGCAGCGGTTCCTCTCTCTTCCCCTGAGCGAGGGTAGGGTGCCTCTTCCGCCAAATCTGCCGTATTAAGGGTATCCCTCTCCGCCTTCATTGCCGTTGAGGTCTTCACCGTTCTTCCACCGTTCCCTGGCAAGGGGCCCTCACATGGTACTATCAGCCGGGCCAGCTGAACCAAGGGTTTTTTTACGAGGTGTTACTCCTCCCCCTCCTCCTTTCTCATCCGGGCTTGGGACCGGCAATGGCGGATTTATGTCCTATTGGTTTGTACTTTAATAACAGATGTAGGCATTCTTTTAACATGTTCGTACCGGTTGTTTCTCATATTGTCAATTCTATTTTGTTAAATTAAAGATATTTAAGTATTTTCTGTCCAAAATTGTCATACCTGTTTTTTTTTTCTTAAAGCAATTATACCTGTGGCCTCCCAAGGTCTGAATTTAGGTTAAGTTTTGATATAAGAACTCTCCTGGCACTTCATTATCATTTATCATCCATCATATCATCAGGGTAAGGTAACTCCACCTTCCTGGTGCACCAACTTAAGAAGTGGGTTACAATTCCGCTAATGCCAGAAGAGAACACCAGAAATGTCATGACGACAACCTTACGGTTAAAAATGTCTCACCAAGTTCCACATAAATCTCCAGGTATATCTCACACATTATATAGAGAAATAGCTGTGTGGGCCAGCTACTGGAGAGTCTATTAAAATTCTGATGTGACTGTACCAGGGGGTGGGGTTCAGATTGTCAACATGATAACGCAGTTATTACACAAAGCCGCACCAGATGGCTCTGCGTACGCAACCCCCTTAAGAGAGAAAATGTGCCCGGAGGGGGCGACAATGAATTGTTAAGCGGACGGTTATGGCGGACCTATTAGAGAACAGAGTTCAGATTTGTACACTTGATGCATCGCTCACTTAATATTATTACGTCACTCAGTAATTTGTTGGCTGCTCAGTGGTTATCCCTTTAATTCAGTTGCCAACACGAATAGCATTGTTTGCATTTTATTTGACAATCATTACTTCTTAAGAGAGGAGCTGCTTTGAGCTTATGGTTTAATTTGACTTGTTTATGGGGATGAAACAAGATAAGTTATCCCATTTTGGAAATTGGAAAGGATTATGAAGGTTATTTAGGCGCTAGTAACACTAAGAAATTGGAACAACAGTACCACCGTCATCCGGTATCATGGCAGCTGCCGCCGTCTTCTGGAAACCACACACCATTCCTCTCTGTCCATCCATTGATCTTCCTCCAATCCTCTGATATTCATAGCTGCTTGTACCCCTTCTATCCAAGTTTTCTTCGGTCTTCCTCTCTTCCTCGTTTCCATTGGGATCCATGCCATAACAATTTTAGGCAATCTTTGCTCTGGCATTCTTTTGACATGGCCATTCCACTGTAATATTTTATTTTCTATAATGTCAATGATGTCCGGCTCCTTTTGTACACCCATAATTTCCCTTATTTCTTTATTTCGTATTCTATCCATTCTAGATTTTCCAGCTGATCTTCTTAAAACATCCATTTCTCTACTTAAAATTATTTTTATTTCTCTGGTAGGAATTTGCCAGACTTCAGCACCATATGTTAAAACGCTCTGAACTATGGTTTGATATATTTGTAATTTTCTATTTTTTTTGTAATATTTTTGCTCCACCAAACAGAGTTTAAAGCATTTATTGCTTGTTTTGTTTGTGCGATTCTATTTTTAATTTCCACTGTGTTATCGCCTGAATGGTCTAATTTTATATCTGAATAAGTGCATTCAGTACTAGGTTTTTAGTTCTTCTCCATTGTTGAAATCTATATTTTCCATTTCTTCTCCTATACACAGATAGCCTATATAGTTTTCTCTATGTTTATATAAAGTCCCCATTTTTCATATTCTTCTTTTAGTTTTAACATCAATAAAAATAAATATATGTTCACGCATAGACAGTGAATGACAAATGAGGGACATTTTGAAGAACTGGCTGAATTCAAAAACCTAGGAACAATAATTACAAAGAGGAATGAGGTACAGAAAGAAAAAAATAGGTTCAATTCTGGAAATGCGTGTTATTATGCATTACAGAGACTCTTGTCCCAATTTCTCTAAAAAAACTTAACTATCCACAACTCGTGTCCTACTCTGGTCGAGCCGAGGGATGATATGAGATGAAGCCTCTTATATTGAGGTCTGTGAATGACAAGGGTGCCGACCGGCTACAATTGACGCTCCATTACTGGGGCAGATGAATGTAATGAAGAGTAATGGACGGGATAAGTATGGAGAAATGGTGGAATTAAATTTTGGCAGCGCAAAACGGTAGAAAACCCCGAGAAAAACCTGCCCAAACGGCGCTTCGTCCACTACGAAACGAACTTGGAGTCACCGAGACTCGATCTCGAGACCCCAGCGATGATGGGCGAGCGTCTAACCTCTTTGCGCCACGGAACTGCTCTCAAAAAACTTTAAACTACCACAAGAAATAAGGGGCTGCCGGATATTGGCATCTTTTAAAAGAAATCTAAATTTATATTTGCTCTAAACTCGACTTCATTATTATCCAGTGTAAGATATATATATTAACTGGTGTTTCCCGTATAATGTATCATATTTATATTATTATTATTATTATTATTATTATTATTATTATTATTATTATTATTATTATTATTATTATTATTATCGTATCATTATTGTTATTACCCTATAAAATGTTGTTTGTACATGACATTTACATTGTTACATTTATTGTATCTTTAAGTGTTTATAATTAGTATAGTGTATATCTATATTTGTCGAATATTTATTTGTATTTGTACTGGTTGAGTGGAAGAGAGGGCCTTATGGCCTTAACTCTGCCAGAATAAATAAAGTATTATTATTATTATTATTATTATTATTATATATATATAAACTTTTATTCTCCCTGTTATATTATATAGATGCGAATCCTGGACTCTTACATTACGGGAGGAGAAAAGATAACGAATAGGCTATTTGAGAATAAGATTTTTAGGATGGACTTTGGTAGAGGGACAAAAAACTAAGATCTTAGCAGTGGAGATGGATGGAATAAGACGCAGTGTCAGGGTGTCCAGGTTGGAAAGAAGAAGAAATGAAGAAGTGAGGCAGATGATGGATATGGAGGAGACAGTGGTGGAAAGGATCTAAAGACGAGCTCTTCAGTGGTATGGCCATGTCAGGAGAATGGAGGATGATAGGTGGCCCAGAACTCTTTTGGAATGGTCACCTTCTGGTAGAAGGAAACGAGGCAGGCCAAGAACAACTTGGAGAGGAGAGATCCATAGATTGATGAACGACCGAGGTCTGGAGAAGGATGAATGGCGTGATCGGCAAGAATGGCGAATGGGAATACAGGGTAACCGCTGAAAAGTGGAGAGGCCCTCAAAAGTAAGTAAGGATTTTTTTTGGACCAAAGAGATATGAGCAGGCAAGGGAATTGAGAAGACTATATAACAATGAGCTACATGATCTTTATAGGAAACCAGATATAATAAGAAAGACTCATATATTATGATGGGCAGGACATGTGGCACGAATGGGGAATGGAAGATAGACATGGAAGCTCCTTGTTGGAAAACCAGATGAAAATGTCCAGTTGGTATATAAAGAACGAGATGAGAAAATAACATTAACTATGATTTTAGGAAAGTATATTATGGAGGGGATGGCCGAAGCAACTACATCAATGGGAAACCGACAAGAAAAAAGAAAAGAGAGAGACCAAAGTTTACATGGAAGGAAAACATGCAGACAGTAATGCAAGCAAGAGAGTTAAGCATTGAAGATGTCCAAGATCGTAGGCTTTGGAAGTCTGGCACGGGAAGACCGCAGCAGCTGTAAAAACCCGAAGATAGATAATTGGAAAATACCAGTCACAACATTAATTAAAAATTAAACCCGTATATTCTTGACCGCGCGGACATAAACTCCCCATACATCCCTATCTTGAGCTATTGCTTTCCAATCATTCCCTGTATAATCTACTTCCCTCAAATCATAGTTAATGTTATTCTCCCACCTCATTCTAGGTCTAACAACTGGGCGTTTTCCCTCTGGCTTTCGTACAAGAAGCTTCCATGTAAGTCTTTCACTCCCCATACGTGCAACATGTCCTGTCCATCGCGGTCTACGAGACTTCACTGTTCTTATTATATCTGGCTCCCTATAAAGACCATGTAGTTCATTGTTATGTAGTCTTCTTCATTCACTTGTTTGTCATCTCTCTTTGGTCCAAAAAAGTTTCCTAAGTACTTTATTCTCAAATACTTGTAATCTCCTTTCCTCCCTTAAAGCAAGAGTCCATGTTTCACACCCATATAATATAACTGGTAGAATAATAATTGAAAATTATACTGTAGAATAGATTGGAGAGACGATGTCCTACGAATGCCAAACGCTAGGATCGCAAGAAACTGTTTTACATCATAATCCGAGGACGACAAGAAATATAGGTCAACCTTTAAAGATAGCCTAATGTTGTCTCCAGTTCCGAGGATGACGGCTTGAAACCTGGCCGGAGTTAATGTATCTTTTAGAACGGAAAAATTCAAGGAGCAAGTCCTCCGGGAGGGACTTTAAGCCGTGGGTCCCGAGTCAGAAGATTTTTCAGGCTCGTAAAAGATCCTTAAGCCTGAATAAAGAGGCCTCTAAGCAAAATTTACCCACATCAACGCCCTAGTAATACCACAGTTTCCTGTTAGATGTCTCATTGTGTCGGTGTGTTGACCGCATGTCATCCGTGACATCTGCGAACAAATAAGGTAACTAGAATTTAACTTGGTCAATAAACTTCTTATAAAGGTGAGGCCATTGCTCAACAATGGGCTACGCCATTATAGATAGATAATTTGAGGGAAGTAAAATCCGTAGCGTAGTGGTTAAGGCACTGCGCTACAAGCCGGAAGGTCGAGGGTTCAAGTCCCGGTGGGGTCAGGATTTTTAAACTGATCCAAACCTTCTGGCGGCACATTGGCCCTGGGGTCGACTTAGCCTCTGGAGGAAATGAGTACCAGACGCTTGTTCTGGGGGTAAAGGAGGCGGTCACGCAGGGCTGACATCAAGTGCCGATTGTCCAGAAAAAGTGGGAGACTTAACCTCCTACTACCCCAAGGGCCTCCTGAGGTCTGTAGTGGGATTACTTTACTTTACTATAATATCGAGACTATTTAACTCATGCCCCAAATGGGAGCCAATGACCAATCACGTTTCAATTAATTATGTTTTACAACCAATGACAATCGTGTTTCACCTCGCTCTTTATCGATTTATCTTGATCAGCTTAATTTTTTTCTGAACAGCTGAGAGAATTATTTTTCTCCAACAAATACATTGAATATAGCAAATAATGAACAGATTCCGTGATTTTACTGAGTTGTTTACTAAAAAAAAAATGAATGACCTATAATGTTGATTATAATATACATTTTGATGTGTTTCATGATTTCTTCACCAGAGTACATTCTTACAACATTGGCATCCTATTTGGCAATAAATAATATGATCAAGTTGCAGTCATGAACAAATGAGACATAACCAAACGTTTCTCATTTGTTTTCAAACATCCCCATTTACATTAAATATATACATATTTCATCATCATCATCATAGTACATTCACGAATATAGGCCATTTGTTGACCTGTTTCGGCCTCAAAAGAAACACCGTCCAAAAGTCTTTTGAGTGGACGTCCTGGTCTTCTTCTTCCTGCAGGTTGATATCTTAACATTTGTTTGGGTAATATACAAAAAAAATATACATATTTTTAAATAATTATATTTAAATAATGATTTGTGAGTAAACAGCTTAATTTTATTCGTTAAATAGTCCTAACTAATGCCACTCTTGATTTCTAAACTCTCTAGGTAATTTGGAAATCACCCATGGCATTACTTATGAAGATGATTGAAAAATATTAGCACAGGATAGGGATATATGAAGAGCTTATATCTGCTCGACCATGGACCTAGTTGTTCGTTAGTGTCAGTCAGTTTAGTTAGTTAGACAAGCCGTCTGTAGACAGTAAGACTGCTTGTCAGTTACTTGGTAGTTAAATCGTAGCAACTCTATAGTGAATCACTCACCGCCGAGCTGTACGGTTCGCTAATACCAAAATAGAACCATAAAATTCGACTAATGGCCAGAAACTGTCTTGCTTCTTTCATAAGTCATTATTTTTGTAACAAGAGAAATCGTTTTGTTGAGGCAAGTTCTGACCAGATATTTACAATGGAAACAACGAATGAATGCTACAGGAAATAAAAGTGTATGTCCTGTTGTGAAAGCCACCCCAGGGGGTGGGGGTGCAGAATGAAACACCCTCACTTAAAGCAAAAAAAGCACAAAAAAAAGCGTTTGGAACATTGCAGCCCTGAACTGACAAGGGGTGAAATTTGTGTGGCCGCGAGATGGTTACTCGCTTTGTTACATCCACTTTGCACATAGAGTTCTGGTGAAAACTATTACCCATTATCAAAATTATTGTCATCAGAGATATCAACTTCGTCCCTCTGCAAAAGGCTTGAAACTTTGACTTAATTCTATAATGATATCTGACAACTAATATTCATAGACGAATTAAATTTGTAACACTTTTAGCGAGGAGATACTAAAGGACAACACGCACACACTATTGAGTAACACTAAGAAATTAGGACTGGAAGTAAATATCAATAAAACTAAATATATGGTCACACATAGAAATCCATTAAATAATGGAAATGGACAGCTAATGACAAATGAGGGAAATTTTGAGGAAGTGGCTGAATTCAAATACCTAGGAACAATAATCACAAATAGGAATGAGATGCACAAAGAAATTAAACATAGGCTCAATTCTGGAAATGCATGCTATTATGCATTGCAGAGACTCTTGATGTCCCAACTCCTTTCAAAAAACGTTAAACTGAAAATATATAAAACAATTATTCTACCAGTTATATTATATGGGTGCGAAACATGGACTCTTACTTTAAGAGAGGAAAGGAGATTACAAGTATTTGAGAATAAAGTACTTGGGAAAATTTTTGGACCAAAGAGAGATGAACAGACAGGTGAATGGAGAAGACTACTTAACAATGAACTACATGCTCTTTACAGGAAGCCAGATATAATAAGAACAGTTAATTCTCGTAGACTGCGATGGGCAGGACATATTGCACGTATGGGAAATGAAAGACTTGCATGGAAGCTTCTTGTAGGAAAGCCAGAGGGAAAACGCCCAGTTGGTAGACCAAGAATGAGGTGGGAGAATAACATTAACTATGATTTGAGGGAAGTAGATTATACAGGGAATGATTGGAAAGCATTAGCTCAGGATAGGGATGTATGGAGAGCTTATGTCCGTGCGGCCATGAACCTACGGGTTCGATAGTGCCAGTGAGTAAGTAAGTAAGTAAGTAAGTAAGTAACACTTTTGTATGCAGACAATTTAGTGCTGTTTGCAACCTCAGAGAATGAATTGCAAATGGGAGCACATCAATTAAATAATTTTGAGGAAGTGGCTGAATTCAAATACCTAGGAACAATAATCACAAACAGGAATGAGATGCACAAAGAAATTAAACATAGGCTCAATTCTGCAAATACGTGCTATTATCGATTACAGGGACTCTTGACTCGCAAATCCTTTAAAAAAAACTTCTTCTTCACTTCACAGGCTAGGCATAAATTGCCTGTTGTTCTGTCCATCTTTCAACTGGCCTTCCTACATTCCTTGAACCTCTTGGCTTGTAGTTGAATGCTGCTCTTGGTAATCTTGATACATTCATTCTTTCCACATGTGTAAACTATTTCTCTCTATATTCTCTGATTTTCTCATTCAATTGATATATATTTAACTCTGTTCTTACATCCTCATTCCTTATCCGATCCAATCTTGTGCAGCCTTCAAAAAACGTTAAACTGAAAATATATCATCATCATCATCATGAACAAATTCGTTTTAGGCCATGTGGCCTGTACGGCTGAAAATATATAAAACTGTTATTCTAGCAGTTATATTATATGGATGGGAAACATGGACTCTTACTTTAAGGGAGGAAAGGAGATTACGTATATTTGAGAATAAAGTTCTTACTAAAATTTTTGGACAAAAGAGAAATGAACAGACAGGTGAATAGAGAAGACTACATAACAGAGAAGTACATGGTCTTTATAGGAAGCCAGATATAATAATAACAGTTAAGTCTCGTAGACTGCGATGGGTAGGACATGGAAGACGTTCGTGGAAGCTTCCTGTAGGGAAACCATAGGGAAAACGCCCAGTTGGTAGACCAAGAATAAGGTGGGAGAATAGCACTAACTATGATTTAAGGGAAGTAGATTATGCAGGGAATGAATTGGAAAACATTAGCTCAGGATATGGATGTATAGAGAGCTTATGTCCGCGCGGCCATGAACCTACGGTTTAGATCGTGCCAGAGAGTTAATTAGTTACTTTTAAAACATGTGAATGTAGAGTTCTTCTCTCATTTAGACAAATTTTATGTACTATGTTTAGACAAATTTTATGTACTATGTTTAGACAAATTTTATGTACTATGTTTAGACAAAATTGTATGTACTATGTTTAGATTCAGAAGTTGTGTACTTCTGAAGATATTGTTTTGCAAAACAAGACAGGAAATATAAGGAGGGGAATGAAGCGTCTTAAAACAGCTTAATGGTTGTTGGGGGGAAGGGAGGGAAGAGAGGAGACTTTAGAAGTAAATATATGGCTATACAGAGATATAGACAGACACATTTATGGAAGGACAGGCACATTGTTGGGTTTATTGTTTGACAACTTAATTGTTGTCTAGGCCCATACCTGACAGAACAAAGTGTGAATTTATGGCGTCGTAAAGTGATCGAACCCAGAAATATGTACACAGGGTTGTACAATCATCTTTTTTTTACTGCAGGTTATGGTATGAACGATAAAAGAAAAAAAGGAAAGCAAAACAAGGGCATTAAAAGTTGTCATTTTTTTTTCTTGTGCATTTTCTTTCTCTTCTCCTGCATCTAGAGGGAATTGATATGCTTCGTGTATAACTAATTCACCCGTTTTATCGGTCCACCGTTGTGGTCTCCAATTGGCGTGCTGCCTTGTCACGCAGCGGGCTCGAGTTCGAATCCCGGTCGGAACAGGCTCCTGGGTGCTGTTTTTTTCGGGGTTTTTCCTCACCTGTAAGACAAATGTCAGGAAGCTTAGGGCCCAATGGTCCCCGAAAATCATCAGGCCATCATCATCATCATCCTTATCATTAACATCACCATCCTTCACCGGTGTGGAAAGCAATGGGAAGCTATCACACCTATAATTCCCTAGTAAAGCTGCAAAGCATAGCATTTAAATGCTATGATTACAGTGAAAGACCTGCCCTCGGGCAGAATTAATGTGGATGGATGAATGGTTCTATCGAACCCGTAGGTTCATGACCGCGCGGACATAGATCCCTGTCCTGAGATAATATTTTCCAATCATTCCCGTATAATCAAAAAAAAAAAGGTAAAGGTATCCCACTACAGGCCTCAGGAGGCCCTTGGGGTAGTAGGAGGTTAGGGCTCCCACTTTTCTGGACAATCGGCACTTGATGTCAGCCGGGTTGTTAGACCTGCGTGACGGCAGTCTTTATCCCCAGAACAAGCGTCTGGTACTCATTTCCATTAGAGGCTGAGTCCACCCCAGGGCAATAGTGCCGCCAGAAGGTTTGGGTCAGTTTAAAATGACTGACCCCTCTGGGACTCGAACCCTCGACCTTCCGGCTGTAGCGCATGTATGCATTGCAGAGACTCTTGATGTCCCAACTCCTTTCAAAAAACGTTAAATTGAAAATATATAAAACTATTATTCTACCAGTTATATTTATGGGTGCTAAACATGGACTCTTACTTTAAGGGAGGAAATGAGATTACGAGTATTTGAGAATAAAGTTCTTAGGAAAATGTTTGGATCAAAGAGAGATGAACAGACAGGTGAATGGAGAAGACTACATAACAATGAACTACATGGTCTTTATAGGAAGCCAGATATAATAAGAACAGTATGGTACTGTACATCAACTATATGTAGACTTCAAAAAAGCATATGATTCATTTAAGAGGGAGAAGTTATATAGTATCCTGCTGGAGTTCGGAATTCCCAAAAAGTTAGTTAGACTTATACGAATGTGTCTAAATGGCTCAACGAGTAGGGTGCGTGTAGGCAAACAGTTTTCAGACACTTTTGAAATCCAGAATGGGTTGAAGCAAGGAGATGCACTATCTCCTCTACTATTTAATTTTGTACTAGAGCATGTCATTAAATCTTTAGAGAATGAGGAAGGTTTACAACTCAATGGTATTAATAAGCTGTTAGTTTATGCTGATGATGTAGTACTACTGGCCGATAGCGAGGAGATACTAAAGGCCAACACGCACACACTATTGAGTAACACTAAGAAATTAGGACTGGAAGTAAATATCAGTAAAACTAAATATATGGTCTCACGTAGAAGTGCATTATGTAATGGGAATGGACAGCTAATGACAAATGAGGGAAATTTTGGGGAATTGGCTGAATTCAAGTACCTAGGAACAATAGTCACAAATAGGAATGAGATGCACAAAGAAATTAAACATAGGCTCAATTCTGGAAATGCATGCTATTATGCATTGCAGAGACTTTTGATGCCCAACTCCTTTCAAAAACGTTAAGCTGAAAATATATAAAAACTATATTCTACCAGTTATATTATATGGGTGCGAAACATGGACTCTTACTTTAAGGGAGGAAAGGAGATTACGAGTATTTGAGAATAAAGTTCTTAGGAAAATTTTTGGACCAAAGAGAGATGAACAGACAGGTGAATGGAGAAGACTACTTAACAATGAATTACATGGTCTTTATAGGAAGCAGTTACAATAAGAACAGTTTAGTCTCGTAGATTGCGATGGACAGGACATGTGGCACGCATGGGGAATGAAAGACGTGCATGGAAGCTTCTTGTAGGAAAACCAGAGGGAAACCGCCAGTTGGTAGATCAAGATGAGGTGGGAGAATAACATTAACTGTGATTTGAGGGAAGTAGATTATACAGGGAATGATTGGAAAATCATTAGCTCAGGATAGGAATGTATGTAGAGCTTATGTCCGCGCGGTCATGAACCTACGGTTTCGATAGTGCCAGTAAATAAGTAAGTATATATAACTTACAAGTATACATTGGTATCCAGAGAAACTAAATCTGTTATATATTTGATATTAATAAATGAACACCCGAGTTCACACATTAGAGGTACTAAAGTTCTTAGATGCAGTGAATTGCATACTGACCACTTCCTATTACAAAGTACTTTTCGTTTCAATTTATTAAATTTACATAACAAAGACAAAACATTCTCTAGTTTCAAAAGAAAAGAAAATATTTAAGGTACACCTCTCGAAAGAATAAAGCATACAATCTCTATATCAAAATAGACTGTAAGAAAAACTCCGCCATTTATTAGAAAATCCTATTGTCAAAGAATTCTGGATAGACGTAAACACAGTATTTAAAAGCAGCACAAGAAAGCCTTGACTGTAAATAAAAAAAATCAAAGAAGTACCTCAACATGGAATGAGGATTTAAAGAATTTAATTACAGAAAAGAAAACTAAATTCCAAATATATTTGCAATCTAATAAAGAAGAACATTTTATTGAATAACAAAAAAACTTTGTGCTCAAGTACGTAAAAAATCTATAGAAGTTAGAAGAAATTATTGGGACAAAATTTAAATCCTTGGAACGGGATGTTCCCTGGGGCACAGAGAAAAGATTTCAAAATATTGAGAAATTTAAAACTACAAACAAATGATAAATTATAAAATAAATTCTATATCTGAACAAGAATGGATTAAATACTATAATGAACTATGGGTGATATTTGAAAATATTGCAATGGAAGAATTAGATGCAGTACTACAAAATTCCAAAAGCAGAAAATATCCAAGTCTCGATAAATAATAATGTCTCTCCTGGCACATCATTACCTCTCATACCATCACGGCAGCGTAACCCCGCCTTCCAGGCGCCCCAGCCTCAGAAGTGGGTTACAATACGCATGCAAGGAGAGAACACAAAAAAAGTCCAAATGACAATCTGGAGCATTTAGAAAAACTATTAATTTCTCGTGCCAATTATTTAAATGTTCCGGACCGCAACGAAAACAAAAACATGTTAAACTGTAAGTTATTATTGTATATTATTGCGAAATTTGACACAAATTTAAGTAATTTCTACTCGTTTGGGATACATTTCAATTTAAGAGTTAATGGACTTAAGCTCTCCTTACATCCTTATTCTGAGCTGTTTTTCAATCATCTCCTCTATAATTTACCTACCTCAAATCATGGTCAGTTTTGTTCTCTCACTTCATTCTTCTTCTACTTTTTGGGCACTTTCTGTCTGTTTTCCTACAAGGATTTCCCATGGCCTTCTTCGATCCCCATTCACTTCGTATGTCCTGTCCATCGCAGTCTATTGGATACATGAAACATATGAACTTGAAAATAAATACAGTTAGGCCTATATCAGGCTTAAAATTGCAATGTGATATTCCAAACTAGATATATTACAATTGAAATTCAACCCCCCCCCTTACAATAAAACTTTATAAGTACAGTGAGAATTTGTGGAACTATAACAAATTTGACAATCTCATCAACTGTGCTATAGGAATATTTATGTCCTATGCATCTAGCATAATAAAGTATTTTTTAGTAATAAGAATTTATCTCAATATTACAGATGTAATTTTTTTACAAATATTCGAATAGTGATATATTCCAATTCAAATTTTACTTCCAATGAATGAAAACGTCCCGCGCCGTAGCCGAGTGGTTAAGGCAGGAAGCCTTGGCGCAGAGCTCCGGACTTGCGCTGGTTCGAGTCTCCATGGGGGAAGAAATTTTCTCATGGTATTTCGGCCGGTATGGGACCGGTGCCCACCCAGCATCGTGATGCATTTGGGTAGCTATAATAAGTAGCGGCTCCAGGTTGAGAAAATCAGCTATAACGGCTGGGGGACTCGACATGTGACCACATGTCACCCTACACTGGCTGATTATCATCTACCTCTGTGATTAACACATGTGGATGTGAGGTCAGCAGCCGGCTGGTAGGCTAAGGGCCTTGTAGGCCTGTCGCGCCAGGAGTTTTATGAATGAAACTTAAATAATGTTATAAAATAATTAATCAATATTGTTATTCACATATTTTTACAGATTTTAATAAATTTGTCAATAGTATCCCATACATGTTTTTGAAATATAATATTGATTATATGTCCACCCTCTATAATGGTTTAATATTCTTAGGGAAAATAAATCAATGGTGACAATATAATAATTTAAAAACGTTTTTCTTGTTTTTTGTTATATGATTTATTGCAATTGTAATTATATTATTGTATTAATTTAAGTAGCGTAAAAGAAAGAGCTTGGTCTCGGGTTAGAGTGCTGCCTTGTCACGCAGCGGGCCCGGGTTCAATCCCCGGTCGGGACAGTTTTTCTGGTTGAGGTTTTATAGGGGTTTTTCCTCACCTGTAAGACAAATGTCAGGAAAACTTCAAGCCCCAAACGGTCCCCGAAATCATATGGCCATCGCAATCATCATCATTCATATTCATCTTAGGTTAAGCTTAGAATTAGGGACTCTCCTGGCGCACCACTATCATCATCATCACCTATCATATCATCGCCTTCCAGGCGCCCCGACCTCAGAAGTGGGTTACAAGTTCGCCATGCCAGGAGAGAAACCAGGAATATCGAAAGACAAACCTGGGGCATTTGAAAAAAAATATATTATATAACTATATGTCATATATATTCTTATTTATGTATAAATTATGTTTGTTTCAAGAAGATGAGCTGAAAAATCTAGAATGGATATAAATAAAGAAATAAGGGTAATTAAGGGTGTAGAAGTGGAGCCAAACATCATAGACATTATAGAAAAGAAAATATTACAGTTGTATGGCCATGTCAAAAGAATGCCAGAGCAAAGATTGCCTAAAATTGTTATGGAATGGATCTCAATGGGAGGGAGGAAGAGGGGAAGACAGAAGAAAACTTGGATAGAAGGGGTATTATCGCCTCACTAAGATGCTTAACAAGCGGCTCGCTTTGTTACCCCGCAGCTGTTATATGTTATGAAAATACAAAGATCTCGACTGCCGCGACTACCATGATATTGCCATATTGCTATTCTTCACTCAGTTTCAATTAAAACTCGGAAGGATGTGGAACAGTTGATCCAGTTATAATCCAGTAATTAATTGTATAATTATCAATGATTTCTTATGATATGTAAATAGTATAATACCATATCTACATATTATATTAGTTTATATAAGTGATTTCAACATGTGGCGACCATGGGAAAAAATTTCAGACCGAACAAATAATAATAATAATAATAATAATAATAATAATAATAATACTAACTTACTTACTCTTACTCACTGGCACTATCGAACCCGTAGGTTCATGGCCGCGCGGACATAAGCTCTCCATACATCCCTATCCTGAGCTAATGCTTTCCAATCATTCCCTGTATAATCTACTTCCCTCAAATCATAGTTAATGTTGTTCTCCCACCTCATTCTTGGTCTACCAACTGGGCGTTTTCCCTCTGGCTTTCCTACAAGAAGCTTCCATGCACGTCTTTCATTCCCCATACGTGCAACATGTCCTGCCCATCGCAGTCTACAAGACTTAACTGTTCTTATTATATCTGGCTTCCTATAAAGACCATGTAGTTCATTGTTATGTAGTCTTCTCCATTCACCTGTCTGTTCATCTCTCTTTGGTCCAAAAATTTTCCTAAGAACTTTATTCTCAAATACTCGTAATCTCCTTTCCTCCCTTAAAGTAAGAGTCCATGTTTCGCACCCATATAATATAACTGGTAGAATAATAGTTTTATATATTTTCAGCTTAACGTTTTTTGAAAGGAGTTGGGACATCAAAAGTCTCTGCAATGCATAATAGCATGCATTTCCAGAATTGAGCCTATGTTTAATTTCTTTGTGCATCTCATTCCTATTTGTGATTATTGTTCCTAGGTATTTGAATTCAGCCACTTCCTCAAAATTTCCCTCATTTGTCATTAGCTGTCCATTTCCATTATATACTGAATTTCTACGTGTGACCATATATTTAGTTTTATTGATATTTACTTCCAGTCCTAATTTCTTAGTGTTATTCAATAGTGTGTGCGTGTTGGCCTTTAGTATCTCCTCGCTATCGGCCAGTAGTACTACATCATCAGCATAAACTAACAGCTTATTAATACCATTGAGTTGTAAGCCTTCCTCATTCTCTAAAGATTTAATGGCATGCTCTAGTACAAAATTAAATAGTAGAGGAGATAGTGCATCTCCTTGCTTCAACCCATTCTGGATTTCAAAAGTGTCTGAAAACTGTTTTAATTTTAAAAAATTAACACAATACCAAATAGTAACATAAATATTAAATAATAACATAAATAATCAGTAATAAATACCCATAGCGCTATGAGAAACGTGACAACACCGCATGTCAAGCAGAGCCGCGCGGCACCCGCTTTTATATAAAGTGTTAACCATCAGAGTGAGGCTATAATACAAGCAGCTATGAATATCAGAGGATGGACAGAGAAGAATGGCGTTTGATTTCCGGGCGGATGACGGCAGCTGCCATGATACCGGATGATGACGATGTATAAATTATTATATAATAAAGGTATATTAAATTTAAATAGTTTATATTGATATAGTGGAAAGCAACGGGAAGGTACCACACCTATAATTCCCTAGTATAACTATAAAGCATAGCATGAAAATGCTATGATTGCAGAGTAAGACCTGCCTTCGGATAGAACACTATGAAATATAATATGTATATATATTTAATTATTCATAGTGTTCTGCTCAAGAGCAGGTCTTTCACTGCAAACTCAGCATTCTCCACTCTTTCCTTAACTCAGATTTCATTTTTGTATTTGCATACAAACTATCATCATCATGAACAAATTCGTTTTAGGCCATGTGGCCTGTACGGTAAACCTAGCGAAGATGGTCTTGATATTTCCACCGATGTTTTGGTCTTCCTTGGTCCCTATGTCCAGTTGGAGTATATTGGAATGCCAATTTTGGAAGTCTATTTCTTACCATTCTTCTCAGATGATTTTTCCATTCTTGTTGGTATCTTTGTATATCTTCATTTAAACTTGTTACTCCAAGTTTTCCTCTGATAATAGTGTTCCTTTGGTGATCCAGTCTATTAACTCCTAACAATGATCGTAAGAAGCGCATTTGGCTTACTTGAAGTTTATGAGAGTTTCTTTTATACAAACTATATATATATATGGCATGATAAGAAAAATAAATGCCTGGACGGGATTCGAACCCGGAACTCTGGGTCGGTACCCCAGCGTGTTATCCATTACACCACCGGACGAATCCAATTCAAACATTTATTTTTCTTATATATATATATATATATATATATATTCTTGCATTGCTCAATGTCAAACATTTAATTATAACATATATAGGCTATATATATATATATATATATATATATATTATAATATAGATTTTTCGCGGATGTAAGTATGATTAAGAAAGTTTTCTTGGGTTTTCCGCGTCAAGGACTCACCATGATCCCACATGCCATTATCAAGGAATGATCTTTATTTTTCATTATACAAGAACTTAAGTTTGCCTATTTTCCAGTAATGAATAACATTTTTAAGTTCACATTTCTCTGAAAGTCACTTAGATTTGAAGATAGTAGTGCGCCCAGTCCCCCGGTTTATATCTGGGCATTTCAAGACCCACGTTATAAACCGTATTACTCCATTGGTTTGAACAATGGAAGGGTATCCCAACACGCCTGTTGGTCATTGTTGCTGGATCTACGAGTATTATCCTCAGTGACATCAGAGCAAAATTTATAAAACTGTATTAACAACTACAGTTTTTAAGATAGATGAATCATCGGTTGATTAATGCCTTTGATATCATCCGATTCCTAATAGCCAATTTTATCGGTCTATCCAATCTCCTGGTTGTAGATGTTTCTCCTTCATACATAAATATATTCCCTAACTCCAGGAAGTTTTAGGTCTTCCCCTACCTCATCTTCCCTCAGATTTTCATTCCAAAACACATTTTGGTAGGCGATCCATTCGCTGGGACATGTCCGTACCATCTTAATTGCTGAGTTTTAGTATAATCTAAAATAGTGTCTTAATCTTAATTTTCTCCCTTATAACTGAGTTTCTAGTTTATTCTCGTCTTGAAATTCTTGCTGTCTTCGTATAAATCCATTTCCGTTCCAAAAGATACTTATTTGTTTTTGTTGTTAATGGCTAAATTCTGCTCCATAAGTAATGTGCTTTTAACAATTGTATGATATAAATTAATTTTATTTGTATTACTTATATTTTATTAAAGAATTCAAGAAAGAGAAAAATTAGAAACTCAGTTATAAGGGAGAAAATGGAGAAAATGAAGATTGGAGACACTACTTTAGATTATATTAAAACTCAGCAATAAGATGGTATGGACATGTCCAGCGAATGGAAGAGGATCGGCTACCAAAATGTGTTTTCGAATGGAAACGTGAGGGAAGACGAGGCAGAGGAAGACCTAATACTACCTGGAGTCAGGGAATATATTTATACTGAAGGAAAAAAACATTTACAACCAGGAGATTGGATGGACCGACAAAACTGGTTATTGAGAATCGGACGATGTAAAAGACATTAATCAACCGATGATCTATCTATCTACTTATATTTTATTACTTATACAGTTTTTAAATTAAACCAAAATAGTTTTAAAATATAACTGAACTTTAAGATAACCTGAACTTCGGGAGGAAACCACACACCATACAGATACACACTATTACAACTCCAGAGCATATCAACTCCTTGGGGACCTAACCCGGGAGTTTGCGCTACTATTTTCTATGAGCCTCTCACCTCGCTAAATGACCTTAAGATCGCCTACTGTGTTCTGAGTACTCGCAGACTAGTGACAGCTGAAGAAACCTGTGCCATCACATATCCCACGTGTATTTAACTTCGCTCTGTGGAACAAATTTACTCCACTGTCCCGCCCTGCATTTGGAGCCTTCACCGGAACTAGAGACTCCTTATTCACGGTTTCCTGTACAAATCTCCTCTTGGGTATTCTCTACAACATGTGACGCGAATTTTTTTCTAAGCTCTAATCATACGCCATACGCATGAGCCAACAAACGCGAAGCGGTTTACAGTATGGAATCACGGGGATGCAGCCAACATATACACGATATTTTAACACAACTTAAAAGCAAACCAAACGCAATTTAAGTACTGTAACCTGTGGAAAAGACCATCCTAAAAGCTTACCTAACGCAATTTAAGTACTGTAACCTGTGAAAGACCATCCTAAAAGCTTACCTAACGCATTATTTAGTACTGTAACCTGTGAAAGACCATCTAAAAGCTAACCTAACGCAATTTAAGTACTGTAACTTGTGAAAGACCAGCCTAAAAGCTAACCTAACGCATAAAGAATGTAACGCCCAAAAATAAATAGTAAATTCTGAAATACTGAATTGTGTTGTGTGTACAGTTAATTAGTACATAATATATGTCGTATTTTATTACCTTGGATATCAAATAAGCTATTATTTTAATTTTGAATAAGTAAGAAAATTTTCAGAATTTAAAAAACGTGTGTGGAGTAATTTTAAGAACTCATTGAAAGAAAATGCGAGACACTCTACTGAAATTTTAAAAATAACTTTAAAAAAAATTACAGCTTGACCGGAACCGAACCACATGACCAGTAGTCATAAACGCTGACCACCATACCAAAGCAATCTTCTGTAGAAAAGAGCAATTCCTACATGTATTATTAAACCTTACTTCCTGCTGTTATTTGGCAGTTAGTTTAAGTTCATGCAAACAGATGGGGAGAACAGTCGCTAATATTAAACATAATAGTTTTTGTTTAATTATTCTGATAAAAGGTAAGTAATTTGTTTAATTAAATACTTTTTTTAATGTTTAATTACATTTTAATTATTGGAATTAATTTAAACGATTGAATTTGAAACCATTGCATTTCATACTACTAAATTTTCAACGAATTTGCCTCCTATTGACTATTCGTTTCCATTATTATACCTATTATTACTTGATTGCTCGCGCTGGAGTGGAAGTCACCTTATGGGTGATGTCTTATGGGATTAATTTTTGAAGTCGGTTTAGGGGGGCTCCAGTCCTTTACAACCGATAAGTTACAGTTCTAATAACGAGTTCAAAAAATTCTGAAGTATGTGTGTACAGTAATTAGTACATAATCTTAAATTTTATTACCTTGGATATCAAATAAGCTATAATTTTAATTTTAGAATTAAAAAGAAAAATTTGAGAATTTAAAAAATACGTGGAATAATTTTAAGAACATCATGGAAAAAAAAAACTGCGAGACACTCTACTAAATTTAAAAATATCTACGGCTTGGCCGGGAACCGAACCACAGACCCTCATGACCAGTAGTCAGAAACGCTGACCACCAGACCAAATCGAATCTGGTATAAAAAAAGAACAATTCCTATATATTATTAAACCTTCCTTACTGCAGTTAGTTTAAGTTCACGCAAACAGATGGGAGAAACAGTCGCTAATATTAAACATAATAGTTTTTGTTTAATTATTCTGATAAAAGGTAAGTAATTTGTTAATTAAATGCTTTTTTTAATGTTTAATTACATTTTAATTATTGGAATTAATTAAACGATTGAATTTGAAACCACTGCATTTCATACTACTAAATTTTCAACGAATTTGCCTCCTATTGACTATTCGTTTCCATTATTATACCTATTATTACTTGATTGCTCGCGCTGAGGTGGAAATCATCTTATGGGTGATGTCTTATGGGATTTAATTTTTGAAGCGGTTTAGGGGCGCCAGTCCTTTAAAACCGATAAAATTACAGTTCTAAGAAAGAGTTCAGAAAATGCAACACGCGCCTAAAAATAAATAGTAAATTCTGAAGTATGTGTGTATAGTGATGTCTTATGGGATTTTAATTTTTGAAGTCGGTTTTGAGGGGCCACAGTCCTTTAAAACCGATAAATTACAGTTCTAAGAAAGAGTTCAGAAAATGCAACGCCTTAAAAATAAATAGTAAATTCTGAGAAGTATGTGTGTATAGTGATGTCTTATGGGATTTAATTTTAGTCGGTTGATGGGGCCCACAGTCCTTTAAAACGATAAAATTACAGTTTTAGAAGAAGAGTTCAGAAAATGCAACGCCTACTAAAAATAAATAGTAAATTCTGAAGTATGTGTGTATAGTGATGTTCTTATGGGATTTAATTTTTGAAGTCGGTTTGAGGGGCCACAGTCCTTTTTAAACCGATAAATACAGTTCTAAGAAAGAGTTCAGAAAATGCAACGCCTAAAACTAAATATTAATTCTGAAGTATGTGTGTATAGTGATGTCTTATGGGTATTTTAATTTTTGAAGTCGGTTTGAGGGGCCACAGTCCTTTAAAACCGATAAATTACAGTTCTAAGAAAGAGTTCAGAAAATGCAACGCCTAAAAATAAATAGTAAATTCTGTAAGTATGTGTGTATAGTGATGTCTTATGGGATTTAATTTTTGAAGTCGGTTTGAGGGGCCACAGTCCTTTAAAACCGATAAATTACAGTTCTAAGAAAGAGTTCAGAAATGCAACGCCTAAAAATAAATAGTAAATTCTGAAGGTGTGTGTATAGTGATGTCTTATGGGATTTAATTTTTGAAGTCGGTTTGAGGGGCCACAGTCCTTTTAAAACGGATAAATTAACCGTTTCTAAGAAAGAGTTCAGAAAATGCAACGCCTAAATTAAAATAGGAAAATTCTGAAAGTATGTGTGTAGTAGTGATGTCTTATGGGATTTAATTTTTGAAGTCGGTTTGAGGGGCCACCACAGTCCTTTAAAACCGATAAATTACAGTTCTAAGAAGGAGAGTTCAGAAAAATGCAAAAACGCTAAAAATAAATAGTAAATTATGAAGTATGTGTGTTTATAGTGAGGTTCTTATGGGATTTTATTTTTGAAGTCGGTTTGAGGGGCCACAGTCCTTTTAAACCCGATAAAATTACAGTTCTAAGAAAGAGTTCAGAAAATGCCAAACGCCTAAAAATAAATAGTAAAATTCTGAAGTAGTGTGTGGATAGTAATTAGTACATAATCTTTAATTTATATTATTACCTTATGGTTCAGACATTATGGGATTTAATTTTTTGAAGTTGGGTTGAGGGGCGTCCCCGTCCTTTAAAACCGAGTAAGTTACAGGTTTAATAAAGAGTGGAGGATTCTGAAAAAGTAAAAGTCAATAAACCTTTTTTTGCCATGGCATTTTGGTAAAGGATCCAGATGGCGGTGCTTGTTGCAACCGCGGAATCTTCAAATTTAAACAGAAATATTGATTATTTCATCATTTAAGTAGGTTAATTGTGTTATATTATTTTCAATATATTGATTAGATTTTAGTTTTGTAAAACCCCTCAGGGAGTTCCTCATCTAGAGGATATGTGGATGGCCGATCACAAGTCTTGCCCAAAGCTGAAGCAAAACATTTTCTTCAAACTACTTGTGTTTTGCACTCTTTTAACTTTACTATCTAACCTCTCTTGGTTAACTCTTGTTTTTTTTTTTTCGACCCACGACGCTATTAGGGCATCCGAGGGCTAGGGAGTCTGTCCCTTTCCTTACATTTCTTCTTTCCTTTATTTTCTTTTCTTCTCCAGAAAATCTGACCAGAGGGAGGTATAAGATGGCCCAAAAGCCCCCCCAATCACTGGTCTTGCCCTGCCTTGGCCAGCAACAATCGAAGGGACTATACGGTATGCTTTCAAATCTTATACGCTGGAGGGAAAATTTTCTATAGGATCGTAACAGGAATTGGCCTAATACTTGGAAGGAAAAAGAAGACGAAGTTTTTGTTCAAATAAGCGTTTCCATTATTTACCTATTAATACTTGATTGCCCGTGCGTTTTGGTTTGGATTTTACCTTAAGGGACTTGATTGCTCGTGCGTTTTGGTTATGGTTTTTACCTTATGGGATATAATTTTTTTAAGTCGGTTTTAAGGCCTTGTATTATAGACATGATTGCGCGTGCGTTTTGGTTTTGGTATTTACCTTATGGGATATTATTTTTGAATTTGTTTAGTTGTAAGGCTTTTATTAACACTTGATTGTCGTGAGTTTTGGTTTTGGTTTTTGACCTTATGGGATATTAGTTTTGAATTTGGTTTAAGTCAGCCCTTTTATTAACACTTGATTGCTCGTGAGTTTTCGGTTTCGACCTTATGGGATATTATTTTGAATTTGGGTTTAAGGCCTTTTATTAACACTTGATTGCGAGGTGCGTTTTGGTTTTGGTTTTACCCTTATGGGATATTATGTTTGAATTCGGTTTAAGGCCTTTTATTAACACTTGATTTCTCGTGAGTTTTGGTTTTGGTTTGTTTGACCGTTAGGGGATATTATTTTTGAATTTGGTTTAAGGCCCTTTATTAACACTTGATTGTCGTGAGTGAGTTTTGGTTTTGGGTTTTACCTTATGGGATATTATTTTGAAATTTGGTTTTAAGGCCTTTTATTTAACACTTGATTGCTCGTGAGTTTTGTGTTTTGGTTTTTACCTTATGGGATATTATTTTGAAGTTCGGTTTAAGGCCTTGTATTAACACCTGAGTGCTCGGGCGTTTTGGTTTGGATTTTTACCTTAGGATATATTATTTTGAATTTGGTTTTTAAAGCCTTTTATTAACACTGGATTGCTCGTGAGTTTTGTTTTGGTTTTTACCTTATGGAATATTATTTTTGAATTTGGTTTTTAAGGCCTTTTATTCTAACACTTGATTGCTCGTGAGTTTGGTTTTGGTTTTTACCTTCTGGGATATTATTTTTGAATTCGAGTTTAAGGCCTTGATTACCACTTGATTGCTCGTGCGTTTTGGTTATGGTGTTTTACCTTATGGGATATTAATGTTGAAGTCGGTTTAAGGCCTTGTAGTAACACATGATTGGCCGTACGTTTGGTTTTGGTTTTTACTTATGGGATATTAATTTTGAAGTCGGTTTAAGGCGCTTGTATTAATACATGATTGCTCGTGCGTTTTGGTTTTGGTTTTTACCTTATGGGATATTATTTTTTGAATTCGGTTTAAGGCCTTGTATTAACACGTGATTGCTCGTGCGTTTTGGTTTTGGTTTTTATCTTAAGGGATATAATTTTTGAAGTCGGTTTAAGGCCTTGTATTAACACTTGATTGCTCGTGCGGTTTGGTTTTGGTTTTTACCTTATGGGATATTATTTTTGAATTTGGTTTTAAAGCCTTTTATTAACACTTGATTGCTCGTGAGTTTTGGTTTGGTTTTTACCTTATGGAATATTATTTTGAATTTGGTTTAAGGCCTTTTATTAACACTTGATTGCTCGTGAGTTTTGGTTTTGGTTTTTACCTTATGGGATATTATTTTGAATTCGGTTTTAAGGCCTTGTATTAACACTTGATTGCTCGTGCGTTTTGGTTATGGTTTTTACCTTATGGGATATAATTGTTTAAGTCGGTTTAAGGCCTTGTATTAATACATGATTGGCCGTACGTTTGGTTTTGGTTTTTTACCTTATGGGATATAATTTTTAAGTCGGTTTAAGGCCTTGTATTAATACATGATTGCTCGTGCGTTTTGGTTTTGGTTTTTACCTTATGGGATATTATTTTTGAATTCGGTTTAGGCCTTGTATTAACACTTGATTGCTCGTGCGTTTTGGTTTTGGTTTTTATCTTAAGGGATATAATTTTTGAAGTCGTTTAAGGGGGCTCCGTCCTTTAAAACCGATAAGTTACAGTTGTAATAAAGAGTGGAAGATTGGAAAGCAAATGTCACTAAACGTTTCTTTCCATGCATATTGGTAGAGGATCCACATGGCGTGTACTTGTTGTTGCAACTGCGAATTCAATTAAATAGAAATATTGATTATTTCATAATTTAAGTGGGTTAATTGTTTATTTTATTTCGAATATATATTGATAATAATATTAGTTTCGTGTGTATTAGTTTTGTTATATAATCTGGCTGAAAGACAGCAAATTAATTTTAATTTAACTGGATAAAAAAAGACATTAAATCTTATGGCGAACCAGTTCTACAAACTATGAAGCATAACTTATAAAGATAAGTTTTGCAAATTGATACATATGACATAAATCTTACTTTCGAAAAAGAATGTCAATTTAAAAACCACATGAAAGTCCTAAGGGACGAAATAACATAACTGTAAGTAAATCTGTTAGTTCTAATAATGTGCATAATATTACAAATTGAATTCCATGCCTCAATTAAATGAAATACACAACTATCACTTGCAACAGGCATTAAACTTGAGGCCAAAATGCTTCCCATCTTAACGTATTGAATAGAAATCATTTGGACTGACCTCAGTTACAGAGACTTAAACACCTTAGAAAAACTGATAGCAAGTTTCCTAAAACCACCAATGGGGATCTCGAAATTTGCTCCTTCTAGACTTGCACATGAATTAGCACAGGAAACTTTCCTCGTGGAAGATCTACGCACAAAGTCCTGCTACCAGCAACTAAACAGGAAACTACATTGAAGAAGAAATAAGAAAAAAGAAGAGAAAACAAATACCGGAAGATTTTTACGCAACAGATTGCAATGACCAATCGAGACTGGACTGGACCAAACAACAAGATACGCAGTGCAATAATGAGACAGGTAGTGCATGGATATCACCATAAAACTGCAAAATTTCAAACTATCATGATACATCAATGGACTGCGTGTGTAAGCTCTGTGATAGATCATGTGAAAGATATCATTTCAATGTCTGTTTAAAGAGAACAAAAGCGTTGCTGGCTGCTGTACAGTAGAGACCTAACTAATGCACATTTGTGCGAGCTTCTTCCTATTATAATTGAATGAAAAACAAGATGTATATATATATATATATATATATATATATATATATATATACAGACAAAGTAATAGAAACAAATTATTAGAAATCCTCAAATATGATGGAATCCCAGACCAACTGATAAAAGCTATATATGATATTTATAAGGATAATTACATCCAAGTTAAGATTGAAAATAAAATCTCGGAATGCAGACCAATTAATCAAGGAGTTAGACAAGGATGTGGTCTTTCACCAATGCTCTTCATAATATACATGAACTCAATATTAAAGAATGGAGACTACAAACACATGACAGTATACCACTTAATAGATTATATAATTTAGACACCCTATTATTTGCAGATGACATTGTGTTTATAGCGAATTCAGAAGATGACCTACAACGTTCCCTCCACTCTTTTCACCAAACGGCAATAAACTACAACATGGAAATCTCAACAGAAAAATCTAAAGTCATGGCTTTCCTAGGAAAAGACCCAGTTCGCAGTAAAATTGTTATTAATAATAAAATATTAGAACAAACCAACACATTTAACTATCTCGGATACTAAGAGACATACGAAGAACAAAAAGATTTTAGTCAAAAAATTATAAAATTTAACAGAGTAAACAGGAATTATAAATAATACTTTCAAGCCAAACACAGTATAGCAACACACACGAACTAGAATTTATAAAACACTGGCCAGACCCATATTATGTTACGGCAGTGAGGCCTGGACAATTCGCAGTTTAGACGAATAAAGACTAACTGCGGCAGAAATGAAATTTATGAGACGTACTGCGGGCTATTCAAGGACAGATCATAAAAGGAATTGTGACATTCTCAAAGAATTACAAACAGAATCAGTCATAGAATATGAACAAAAATACAGAAAAACAACTGGAAATCTCACGTACGAAGAATGAGCAGAACAAGAATACCACGTCAGATCTTAAATTACCAGCCACCAGGCAAGAGATCTTTGGGCAGACCCTTCAAACGTTGGATTGAGACCGTAACAGATCACTAGGTCTATCACATGAAAGGAAGAAGAAGAAGAAGAAAAGAAGAAGAATATATACAGAGACTCCTTAATGGAGATGAGGATCCAAACTGGCAACACGTTCGTAGTAAAAAGCGAAAGTTTAATGAAATTAGCAAGCCTCCTCCTCATCATATATCACAAGTTGAAAATATGCCATCTATAACAGTATATAATCCCTATGATACACTCATGGATGATAGTGAGAATGTAGATAACATACATTCATCTCTACCAACAAAACCCCTTCCATATAAACCACCACCTACATTTATTCTGGGTGTAGTTAACGTACCAGAACAAATTAATTGTATAAACACAAAACTTGGCAGTTCCATCTCTTATCTATGGATGTGAAACCTGGACATTAACAAAGGCAGATAGTAAACAAATAGAGGCTGCAGAAATGAAGATGTTGAGAGCAATAGCAGGATACCAAAGGACCGATAAAAAGAAAAACGAAGATATAAGAACAGAACTTAATATATTTAATCTCTGTGAAAGAATAAAATATTATCAAAAATGCTTACCTTCAGCACGTATTACGAATGAATGAACAGCGCATAGCAAGAAGAAGTGTATAATTATAAACCAAAAGGAAAGAAGAGAGTTGTGGAAGACCATTGAAGAGATGGAAGGACCAATTCGACCTATAATGAGATCGGAACAGGCCATTGGGCTTAATCCTTTTTGTTGATGATGATGACAAAAACTTTCTGATACAGATTTCTCATACAAAATATATAAAGAAGGGGTTAGAATCCTGCCAGCCTCTACTGAAGCTTACAGATCCTTGGTGCGGCTGCTAAATGAGAATAATGCAAAATATCACACCTACCAGTTAAAACAGGAAAGGACTTTTCTTGTAGTTCTTCATAATATTCATTACTCTACAAACACAGAGAGTATTGCTGAGGAATTGCTATAATCTAAGATCCGGCTGCTATAACTTCACGACGGACTATGTCAAGAAACTCTAAGGTACAGATCACCCTCTGATCATCAAAATGAGCCATATCACAATACCTTGTTAAGTAAGAATGTATGAGTAAATATCCAGCGTCGTAGCCGAGTGGTTAAGGCAACATGCCTTGGTGCAGAGCTACGAGACTTGCGCTGGTTCGAGTCCCAATGGGGGAAGACATTTTCTCATTTGATTTCGGTCAGTATGTGACCGGTGCCCACCCAGCATCGTTAGGAATTTGGGTAGCTACAATAAGTAAGTACCTTCTCCAGGTTAAGAATACCAGCAACAACCTGGGCTTAACACATGTGGATGTGACGCCAGCAGTCATCTGGTAGATCAAGGGCCTTCTAGGCCTTTCGCGCAGTGGAGAGTATGAGTCCCTAAATGGTGTATTTTGTCTTAATGTTTGTGTTGTCTCGGAGGTGGCCCTGACATTAAGCTGATCACTCATCAGGGTGACCCTCCATGTATGGCGAAAATGAGTATGTAATTTAAAATTTAATATTTTCTCTCAATATATCGTGTGTTTTAAGGAGGACGTGCAAATCTACCTACAAGGGGAGAGGTTAAGCCTGGGTTAAGAACGGAATAAAAAGACAATAAAATCTTAAAATCTTCCCTGATACTTAAGTTGTCTTCAACGAATACTACTGTTTAAATATCATAAACTTACCCAATATCCAGAGGAAGAAACGAGATTAATAATTAATTATTTAACTAACTAACTAAGTACTGGCACTATTATTTCCGGTGGTTGATGGCTGCTAGACACAAGCTCTCTTTCTCCAGTAATTATTTTTAGCAGAACACAAATATGAGAAAAATTATTCGCCACGAATTTTATACATTCAGTCGTTGCTAGGTTACGTACAATGCAGTCCAATAAAAAGTAACAATATTTTTAATATATACAGTATAAAAGTAATTCAATATGTGGCCAAGAAGGTTATGTTACTCACTCCTTGTCTAGAGGGTCGCGGGTTCAAATCCGGCCCGGGGTCGATCCATTTTTATCGTGGAGAAATCAAAGGAATGAGGTAAAACGGGCAATAATACTCTTACTCACTGGCATTATCGAACCCGCGCGGACATAAGCTCTCTATACATCCCTATCCTTAGCTAATACTTTCCAATCATTCCCTGTATAATCTACTTCCCTCAAATCATAGTTAATGTTATTCACCCACCTCATTCATGTTCTACCAACTTGGTGTTTTCCTTCTGGCTTTCCTACAAGAAACTTCCATGCACGTCTTTCATTACCTATACGTGCAACATGTCCTGCCCATCGCAGTCTACGAGACTTAACTGTTCTTATTATATCTTCCAATAAACACCATGTAGTTCATTTTGTAGTCATCTCCATTCACCTGTCTGTTTATCTCTCTTTGGTCCAGAAATGCTTCTAAGTCCTTTATTCTCAAAAACTCGTAATCTCCTTTCCTCCCTTAAAGTAAGAGTCCATGTTTCGCATCCATATAAAATAACTGATAGAATAATAGTTTTATATATTTTCAGTTTAACGTTTTTTAAAAGGAGTAGGGACGCCAAAAGTCTCTGCATTGCATAATAACATGCATTTCCAGAATTGAGCCTATGTTTAATTTATTTGTGCATCTCATTCCTATTTGTGATTATTGTTCCTAGGTATTTGAATTCAGCCACTTCCTCAAAATTTCCCTCATTTGTCATTAGCTGTCCATTTCCATTATATAATGTATTTCTACGTGTGACCATATATTTAGTTTTATTGATATTTACTTCCAGTCCTAATTTCTTAGTGTTACTCAATAGTTTGTGCGTGTAGTCCTTTAGTATACATAGAAATTAATCAAGGGGTCAGACAAGGATGCCTGCTATCTCCTTAACTTGTTTAGTATAATTGTACAATGGCAATCAAGTTTAATCACAGATCTTAAAGTTGGCAATACAAGTCTAACATACCATATTGTTTGCAGACGACCAGACATTCCTTAGTTCTTCCGCCGACAGTTACATTAGCAGCGTATAAATTAAATGAAAAGCAAATAAATTCGATATGAGAATCTCTGAAAGTAAATCGAAAGTAATGGCATTCAACGGGAAAGACCATATGAGGTGTAAACCAGCATTAATAACTGTACAGTACAACAGGTGAACAATTTTAATTATTTAGGATGCAACGTATCATACTGCCAGAAGGAAGATAATAATAATAATAATAACAATAATAATAATAACAATAATAATAATAACACTTTATTTATTCTGGCAGAGTTAACGCCATAAGGCCCTCTCTTCCATTCAACCAGCACAAATACAAATAAATATTTGACAAATATAGATATACACTATACTAATTATAAACAGTTACAGATACATTAAATGTAGCAATGTAAATGTCATGTACAAACAACATTTTATAGGGTAATAACAATAATGATACGATAATAATAATAATAATAATTATTATTATTATTGTTATTATTATTATTATTATTATTATTATTATTATTATTATTATATAAATATGATACATTATACGAGAAACACCAATTAATATATATACCTTACACTGGATAATAATGAAGTCGAGTTTAGAGCAAATATAAATTTAGACATCTTTTAAAAGATGCCAATGTCCGGCAGCCCCTTATTTCTTGTGGTAGGGAATTCCAGTTGCGAGAAGTGAAGATGGTATATGACATGGAGTGATGTGATGTCCTATGTTGCGGTATATTAAGCAAGAGACTATGTTGTGATCTTGTGTTTAAGTTATGGTTTGAGGATAGATACTGGAAACGGGATGATAAATAATTGGGAATCGAGGTATGTAGGATCTTAAATAAGAGAATTAGACAGTGCGATTTTCTTCTCTCTTTTAGATGTAGCCATGACAGTTCGTGGAATAATGGAGAAATGTGATCGTATTTTCGAACATTAAATATGAATCTGATACACATATTATGGACACGCTGCAGTTTGTCCGACAATCCGTCACTTATGTCAGTAGAACGTCACAGTAGTCAAAATGCGGCATCACAAAAGTTTGGATTAAAATTCTTTTAAGAGTTGTAGGAAGAAAATGTTTAAGTCGCTTTAGGGAATGCATTATGGAGAAGATCCTTTTAGATGTTTGTTTTACTTGCACATGCCAATTTAAATTAGAATCTAAGTAAAATCCCAGGTTTTTAACGACATCGGTATAAGGAATTTGTTCATTATCTAATATGACAGCCGGCATAAATAAGTTTCGTGGAATGTGTGGCGCTATAAAACGGACAATGAACAATGAAAATTTTACTAAATTATGACAATGCCAGTCTTAACATGTAAATTAAATAATTAATAATAATTCCATGGCGCGACAGGCCTAGAAGGCCCTTAGCCACATCCACATGTGTCAAACACAGAGGTAGACGATCATCCAGCCAGTGTGGAGGTGACATGTGGTGAGCATGTCGGGTCCCCCAGCCGTTATAGCTGGTTTTCTCAACATGAAACCGTTACTTATTGTAGCTATCCAAATGTCTCACGATGCTGGGTGGACACCGGTTCCATATTGGCCGAAATATCATGAGAAAATGTCTTCCCCGTGGAGACTCTTACGAGCGCAAGTCTCGTAGCTCTGCGCCAAGGCTTCCTGCCTTAACCACTCGGCTACGGCGCGGAACCAGGCTACCATCCCATATCCAAGATATTTTTCAGATAACGATCTACAAAGATTTGTAAATTCTTTCCTATTTGTCTTATAGCCTTCCTAGATTCACAACCATGTAATAAAATTCGATTTCACATTTGAATTAAATAATCTTAGTTTAAGTCTTAAGCCCCTTCTGTATAATAATAATAATAATAATAATAATAATAATAATAATAATAATAATAATAACAATAATAATAACAATAATAATAATATAATTGCGCACAATCGTGCAAAATTAATTAATTGGCGTATTGCGCTAATGACATTGTCACTTTGGAACACAATTCCAGATGATATCTTGTACACTTTAGTCCGCACAGTTTACATCTGCAACTGTCTTCGATTTGATGGTAAATGACATTCACACGCACTTTGTGATGGAAGCCGTGGACTGCATCTGGTGCCTTAGTTCCTTGTTTGGTCCACACCAGCTCCTATCTATCATGGCAGGCGTAGGCCTACCGTAGAATTCTTCAGGAATGGCATCCCGCTTCTGTCTTCTCTCTTGCATCTGTTGTTCGTATGCTTTAGTGGATGGCAGGTAGTAGCGCATTCTGAGGTCTTCCAGGAAGAACTGTTCTCTTGCTAGTACATAGACCAGTCCCGAGGGAGTGAATTTAAAGACTGCTAGAATTTTCTTTAGATAGGAGGCCTTGACGCTTTCCCAGATTTTTAAGTAATTTATCTTCAGATGTTCCCAAACTATCTCTATCCCATATGCGATTATTGGCATTATTTTTGCATTGAAGAGTTGCACAGCTGTGTCTATTGAGAGTAGGGCAGGTGATTTTATTTCATTAATGGCTGCTGCTTTTTCTCTGACGTGTATCTTGAAGGTGGTGCCAGAGGTCTGAAAGGAAAAAAATTCCCCCATGGAGACTCGAACCAGCGCAGCGTAAGTTCCGTAGTTCTGCGCCTTAACAACTCGGTTACGGCTACTAGAATATTATAGGCTGTATAGGCTACTAGAATTACATGCATGTAAGATCACCCCCGAATTCAACTTCTAAAGACATACGCGGTTATTGCACTAAGGTGTACAGTTTTATTTTAGTGGTGTTAATAGAGCATAATTTGCTAATTGGTCTCTTACTTTGATGTTAGTAATTACAGGCAGGGGTTATTTTCCACGTGCCCATAACTTCTTTTGAAAACAACCCTTACAAATTTTAATTACCCCACCTTTAAGTTTTTTAATTAAATATTTTGCTACATTTTCTGTTTGAATAATTTATGTGGACACTGTGTATTGATGTGAAATTCGCTTCAACTAAGTCCAGACACAACTTGCTACACCAGGCTGACACGAGAAATTAATCTACGTTACATTAATAAGATAATTTCTCGAAGACATACGGTGACTTCAGGTGAAAAGAGAGATATATCACATTATCACTGTTTTGCAGAAGTTCAATTTAACGGTGTATTTAAATGTAAACAACATCTTCCTGTGCCCTAAATTAACTTTTTTATTATCTTCCACCGTTCACCTCTATCATCATCATCATCATCATCATCTTAAGGAACGACAACTTCAAAAGTGAAAGTTTTGGCCTTGTCAACAATCCTCCTCCATGCCAATCTGTCTCTTGCCATATTCAAATTAGTCATTTTCATTTTCTTCAAATCGTTCATTGTGCCATCCTCCCATCTGATCTTCGGTTTTCCTACAGCCCTGCCTCCTATAGGTTTCCATTTGTAGAGTTTTTTGACCAGTCTCTGATCACCCATTCTTATCAAATGTCCAAGCCAACCAATTCTGAGAGATCTTATATAGTTTACTATATTCTGATTTTTTATTAATTTGTTTAGTTCGTTATTTGTTTTGATTCTCCAACAGTTATCAGTTCCTCTATTTGGTCCAAATATTCTTCTTAAATTTTTCTTTCAAAAATTAGTAATTTAGGAATCCAAATAAAGCAAATGAAACAAACTAAATATTTGGGAATAATTATGGATAACATTGAAGGTATAGGCAAAGAGAACATAAAACATAGAATTGAATTGAGTAGCAAAATAATATCATCGTTAAATTCCATATGATGGGATAAGCATATTTGGAAAGACACAAAAAAATATATTGGTAAAACATTGGTGGAATCTGTTGCAATGTACGGAAGTGAGGTATGGACAATCAATAAGTACTACAAGAATAGACTAATAGCTCTAGAAATGGATTATTTACGAAGAAGTGCCAGAAAGTCTAGATTAGAACATGTCACAAATAAGGAAATTAGAAACATAATGGAAGCAGAAGAAAGCATAATTGAAAGAATTGAGGAGAAGGAATTAAAGTGGTTAGGACATATCTTAAGAATGGAAGATGAGCGATGGCCGAAGCAACTATATGAATGGCATCCGAACAGAAAGAAGAAAAGAGGGAGACCAAGGTTAACATGGAACGAAAACATGAAGACAATAATGCAAGCAAGAGGGCTAAGCATCGAAGATGCCCAAGACCGTAGGCTTTGGAGGTTTGGCACGGGAAGACGGCAGCAGCTGTAAAAACCAGACGATAGATAGATGGAGTAATTTCTGTTTTATTGTTTCCTTTAGGACCCAAGTTTCACAAGCATATGTAACTACTGGTCTAATGAATGTTTTGTATAACCTTATTTTTGCAGTTTTTGATATTAATTTGCTTTTAAATAAGGTTATAATTGCAAAATAAGCTTTATTCCCATTTACCAATCTTCCTTAATTTCCTCTTCTAAGCATCCTAGATATGTACAAATATTCACCTGCTCCTATGCACTGGTTTTAATTTACCAAATTGTACTTAAACGGTTTTTGCTCCTAGAATTGGTTGTCTCATATTAATGGCTTATATAACACCACCTTCAACACATATGACACAAGAAATACGTTTTCTTTTTTACACCTGCTCTCAAGAGTCTCTTTGTAAGTTTACATTCAATGCAGATAATGAATTATAAGGGAATATGGAAGAGGAGGGGGTGGTTTTTCTTTCAACCCCCGTCAGTAATTGGCATTAGGAAAAGGTGGTAAACCCTAGTTAGAAACCACTCAACAGAATTCAACGCCTTTTCTAAAACGACTCTGGCAGAGTGAGAGAAAAACACGAGTTAAAAAAAAACTTTCTTTTTATTCCCTGGGTTCAAATTAATTACAGCAACAGAAAAGAAGAAGAAGAAGAAGTTTGAATGGAGACCAGTAGCAATACAGTCGGCGTTCTTTTCAATGCAACTATTATTTGCATTTTTTATCTTTTTTTACTTTGGTTTTCTTTTTTATTTCGTGGTGTATATCTGTTTAGTTGGGCGGTCTGTACCTCCTGCCCCCTCTAACGTCCCTTTCTCGTGCCGCGAATGGGCATTTAGTATAAAAGAGAAGTTGTTTTTTAAAAATCTCCTGGCACTGTAGGTGGTGAAGATACTAGCTTCTTTTCAACTTACTCTTTATATAGCTAGACCTAAACATCATGCTGCTTACTGGATTAATTACATATTTTTCTTGTATAGCTAGTTTTATTTCTCGGGAGCGAACTGTTCATTTTAGTACACAGAACATATTTTGATCAATAATAATAACTAACTCACTGGCACTATCGAACCCGTAGGTTCATGACCGCGCGGACATAAGCTCTCCATAGATCCCTATCCTGAACCAATGTTTTCCAATCATCCCCTATATAATCTACTTCCCTCAAATTATAGTTAATGTTATTCTTCCACCTCATTCTTGGTCTACCAACTGGGCTTTTTCCCTCTGGTTTTCCTACAACCTCTGGTTTTCCTACAAGAAGTTTCCATGCACGTCTTTCATTCCCTATTCGTGCCATATGTCCTGCCCATCGGAGTCTACGATATTTAACTGTACTTATTATATCTGACTTCCTATAAAGACCATGTAATTCACTGTTATGCAGTTTTCTCCATTCATCTGTCTGTTCATCTCTGTTTGATCGAAAATTTGTTCTAATCTTCTGCCTCCATTATGTTTCTAATTTCCTTATTTGTGACATATTCTAATCCATCTCATTCTTGGTCTACCAACTGGGCTTTTTCCCTCTGGTTTTCCTACAAGAAGTTTCCATGCACGTCTTTCATTCCCTATTCGTGCCATATGTCCTGGCCCATCAGAGTCTACGTTATTTAACTGTACTTATTATATCTGACTTCCTATAAAGACCATGTAATTCACTGTTATGCAGTTTTCTCCATTCATCTGTCTGTTCATCTCTGTTTGATCCAAAATTTGTTCTAATCTTCTGCCTCCATTATGTTTCTTCTTCTTCTTCAGCTTCATGAAATTAGGCCTTTTCACCTGTTTTCACATCAAGTGGGATTTAATGAATCCTCCCATCTAGTAAATGGGCGTCCAACATTTCTATGTCCTATTGGTTTGTACTTTAGTAACAGCTGAGGGATTCTATCTGTAGGCATTCTCTTGACATGTTCATACCAGTTGTTTCTCATGTTGTCAATTCTATTTGTTAAATTGAAAATATTTAAGCCCTTCCTAATATTCTCACTTCTTTTCTTGTCCAAAATTGTCACACTCGCTACAGAACGTAGGAACTTCATTTCTGCAGTTTCTATTTTCCTTCTGTCTGAACGGTTAAGAGTCCATTTTCACTTGGATATGTTAAGACAAGCACTGCCATAATTTTGTAAAATTTTAGTTGTGTGCTCCTCAAAGATTTATTTTTCAGTGTCCGTCTTATGGTGCCTCACATTCTGTAAAATCCATTATGTTTCTAATTTCCTTATTTGTAACATATTCTAATATTGACTTTCTGGCACTTCTGCGTAAACAATCAATTTCTAAAGCAATTAGTCTATTCCTGTAGTACTTATTGATTGTCCATACCTCACTTCCAAGCATTGCAACAGATTCCACTAATGTTTTGCCAATATATTTATGTGTGCCTTTCCAAATATGCTTATCCCACCATATGGAATTTAACGATTATTTTTATATAGAACGTTATAAAAATGTATCAGGCTGTGAGATATGGTAGCAGTTAAAAATGGACAATGCAGTGATTGCGGATTATTATTAAAAAGTGAACAAAGCGATGAATTTAATTAAGTGATGGTTTGGTTTGAATGTGAGTGCAAACGTCTGAAATTGGTTTTTTATTTAAACAAACAATATTATTGATTAGGCTACCCTGCACACACCACAGTATAGCCAATTATATTATAAAGCTCCCGCATGCATGCATTCTATTGTTTTATTTTTTTATTTATACCACTAATAAAATGTAGGGGTGCGCTGCATCGCATTTCATTTGTCTTTCCATTCACTCAGCTGCAGTCTGCATTTTGTTGACTTACTTTTGCAACGAAATAAAATCCTATTTCATAAATACGTAAAGCAATAAAATCCTATTTCATAAATACGTAAAGCAATAAAACCCTATTTCATAAATACGTAAAGCAATAAAATCCTATTTCATAAATACGTAAAGCAATAAAATCCTATTTCATAAATACGTAAAGCAATAAAATCCTATTTCATAAATACGTAAAGCAATAAAACCCTATTTCATAAATACGTAAAGCAATAAAATCCTATTTCATAAATACGTAAAGCAATAAAATCCTATTTCATAAATACGTAAAGCAATAAAATTCTATTTCATAAATACGTGAAGCAATAAAATCCTATTTCATAATTACGTAAAGCAATAAAACCCTATTTCATAAATACGTAAAGCAATAAAACCCTATTTCATAAATGCGTAAAGCAATAAAATCCTATTTCATAAATACGTAAAGCAATAAAATCCTATTTCATAAATGCGTAAAGCAATAAATTCCTATTTCATAAATACGTAAATCAATAAAATCCTATTTCATAAATGCGTAAAGCAATAAAATCCGATAGCCTATCATAAATACGTCAAGCAATTAACTTAAAAATAAACAAAAACTTTAAAAAATAAATAAATATATTTAAAATCATATGTATATGATTTATTGATACAGCAATAACTGATTTTAGGAGTGTAAAAAATATTTTTTTTTTAATTCTCTCTCCAGTTCGGTTTTTTATAATGTACTAGCTAATACCAGGCGTGCGCTCCTACTCCTAAATAAATGTTCATATGTTTTTACCTCCAGCCGTGCGCTGTTATACTTGCCCGGGAATCTGCTTATCCCGATCTTCTTGTCATCAATGAAAGACAAAAATGGTTATTGTGAGTTATCTGTTGAAGATAAACACTTGCTGTCACGGAATTTTTTGTACAGTTTTTTGAGATGTTCAATTCTATGTACATTAAGTTGGTGTATTTATTATGGTTTAGGCAGCGTAAGCCATTTAAGCGTCAAAATAGGGAATTATTTCACGTTTTTCACTATAGAGGGTTGTTTTAGGGGTGAAGGGGTTGAGTATCACAACTCTCTTATAGTCTAGGTTCATCCCGGGAATCTCCTGAACATTTTTCAAAAAGCCCCATCTCAATCGGATGAACGGTATGGCAGAGCACGCTTGCCCGGGAATCTACCTATCCCGATCTTATTGGCATGAATGAAACACAAAAATGGTTATTGTGAGTTACCCATCGAAGATAAACATATGCTGTTGCGGACTTTTTTGTAGAGCTTTTTGAGATATTCAATTCTGTGTACATTAATTTGATGTATTTGTTATGGTTTAGGCAGAGTAAGCCATTTAAGCGTCAAAATAGGGAATTATTTCATGTTTTTCACTATAAAGGGTTGTTTTTAGGGATGTAGGGGTTGAGTATCACAACTCTCTTATTGCCTATGTTCATCCCGGGAATCTCCTGGACATTTTGCAAAAACCCCATCAAAATAGGATCAACGGTATGGTCGCGCATAGAATATGAACAAACAAACAAATAATTAAATGATTTTTATATATTAGATTTCCCTAACATTCCATGTTGCTACTTTAATTTGGTCTTGAGTTGGTCTATTAGTCTTTAATTTGGTCTATGTGACCACATATGCATGTTTGCTTTCATTGATGTTTTCTTTTATTGATAATCGTTCTGCTATTCGATAGAGTGTGCATATTGGCCTTTCCTCGCTATCGGATGATTATATAACATAAAAAAATACTAAAAATTAAACTCTATTGCGCGACAGGCCTAGATGGCCCTCAGTCTACCAGCCGGCTGCTGGCCTCACATCCACATGTGTTAATCATAGAGGTAGACAATCATCTAACCAGTGTAGTGGTGACATGTGGTCAGCATGTTGGGTCCCTCAGCTGTTATAGCTGGTTTTCTCAACTTGGAGCTGCTACTTATTGTAGCTACCTAAATTTCTCATGATGCGGGTGTGGGCACCGGTCCCATTCTGGCCGAAATTCCTCGAGAAAATTTCTTCTCGCATTGAGACTCGAACCAGCGAAGGCCGTGTAACTCTGCGCCAAGGCTTCTTCCCTTCGGCTATAGTGCGAGACTAAAACATAAGTTTAGGATAGGGATATATAGAGAGCTTATCTCCGCACAGATATGAACCTCCGAATTTGTTGGAGTCAGTGAGTTAGCTATACTGCTTGCCTCCGTAGTTTATGTTGTACTGTAAAGAATGTCACAAAAGGTATCCTTCCGCAGGCATCTGTGATTGGTGAAGCGATGGTATTATTTTACGCGCCATCTGACTTGCTGTCAAATTCAGGTGACATTATACTTTTCACCAAAACTTAAGAACCTTGTCTCACACCACCACAGAGGACCCAGAGAATAAAGTGGACAAGTTTCGCGTACATGCCACAAGCGGCGCTAGTGTAGAACAACTAACGACATCTAATTTTTTCGATTTTTTTCTGGTATTAATATGAAATTCAGCACCGCCTAGTGGTAAAATTATGAATTATAATTATATAACACCATCTGGTGAATAATCATGGAATTGAAACTTTTATAGGAATAAATAACATTTTAATGAATCTTAAATTATGGAATTATTTGTACCCAGCCTCTCAGACCTAAAGATTCATTTTTTTTTTAACAGAAGGGAAGAATGGAAATAAATAAAACATGTTAATTTATTTTCGTTTATTAAAATTTAAAAACGTGCATTATGAGCTCTTTTAATAAATATGTACAATTGACCTACCCCCTTATTCCCACATACATGTTTTATACAATATTTATTGAAGAACCTTAGCCATGTCGTAGATCTGAAATCCATTATAAAGTCACTCACATTTTTAAAATGTTTATTAGAAATGGCTGTACACTAACATCACTCTTCCTAACCTAACAAATCTTAGAATTTTATCACTTCTAGTAGGTTTATCTTTGAAAATAGATTCACATTAAAAACGTAAACAAGTTTGAATTTACTTACAAATTAGAGTAAAATAAAATCTAAGTAATGATTTTTTTAACTTTCGATAATATATAATTTTTTACAGTACCGTCTACATAGAACGAAAGGATAGCAGTTAAAAATTTCAATTTACAAAATGGCTAATTTCCCATAATCCCGAGTAAAACACGACGCCGTGTGCCTTGCATTTGTTTTATTTAGTTACATATTCTGTTACTACGAAACAGCGCTACCATTGTAGTTTGCTCATTGTAGTTCATCGTAAACGACCGAAATTTTTAGATGTCACTGTACGCAGTTTCCCCTCTATTCGTTTTTCTCTATGCACACCACTACCTCAAATCGGCTATTAGCGATACTTTCAAACCTTTTGCTGTAAGCATTTCAGCTTCTTATTGCAGGACAATTTTTCCTTTTCTTCACAGGTATTTAAAAGCATAATAAGAAGGGTTGCCTTTTGTTCCCTGGATTTATGAGTGGAAAAGAGAAAGGGTGCGTCCAAGGTGTTTCCTGGTCTTCTGGGGTCCTTGCAAAAACTATAATTTCCCAAAGTCGCATTCATCTACACGTATTTTAGAAATTATCACCACTTTTAAAAGGTTTTCCTCCGTGATGTTTAACGTAGTGACCATGAGCGGCCATGTTGAAATAACTGAATACCCCTCTTCGTCTAAATTTATATTTATTGTTCACCATTGCCATTTTCATATGTTATATTGGTGGGGTTGTACAAGACAAGCTTTTTACTTACGCGACTTGTGCCATTTTTCATGTAATTTAAAGTATTGTAATGTGTTAATGAATCAGTTTTGCTAAGAGATGTAACCGCTGTTTAAATATGTATAATTAACACGAAATGAAGTAGTGGAAATATGATTTAACATGGTAATCGTCCGACATTTTGAATTTTTCATAGAGTAACAAATATGAAGATGTAATTTATTTTACGTATCAAATCACATTTAAAACGCAAGGAACCTAAAAGCTAACCAAACCTAAATCAATTACTGTAACAAATCAATTACTCTAACGTAGGTGAAATCCAGGGAACGTCCTTTTTATTATTTTACGCGGTTAAATAAGTAAAGGATAAGTCCGGACCTGATTTTTTGAAACCATGATATGGTACATAGATATGAATCCCATGATTAAATGTACACATTGTGCTCATTTGTGGTATATCGCTGGTTAAAAGTTTGAAAATTGTTAGTTTATCGCTGGTTAGAAGTAAGGACTCTTATAACCTATGTGGTCATGACAGGACATAGTCCCTAACTTATGTGGTCATGACAGGAAATAGTTCCACTTTATTTTCATATTTACAAGTAAAAATAATGAAGTGATAATTACATCTCTTAGCTAAATACGTTTAATATAGTGTTTTATTAATATTTATTGTAATTAGATACTCTTAAAGTGGGTAGAAAAAAAGCTTGTGTACTCCCACCCGGCCGTTATATTTTGTTTTATTACTTTATAATTATTTTTGCGGAAATTTTTGTTCATACATAGTAGTTATATAAAATGTAGATTGATCAGGGAACTATGTTTTCATCTACGCCGCTTGACAACGATGTCATTAGGTTCATGTGGCCAATGAAATCACACTTAACCACGTGCTTCTGTTTACATTACAACATAAACTAAGGCCGAAACCTGTATAGATTTATTATTATTTCATGACGATAGCATTTAGGTAAGTTGTGTTCAATTTGGAGTAATAATATCAGAAACTTCTTCTTCTTCTTCTTCTTCCTTCCAAGTATTAGGCCAAGGCCTGTTACGATCCTATAGAAAATTTTCCCTCCAGCGTAAATAGTTTGATCCTTCCGGGAAATTCTCGTATAAGACTTGAAAGCATAATAATAGTCCCTTCGATTGGTTGCTGGCCAAAGGGAGGCAAGACCAGTGATGGGGATGCCATCTTATACCCTCTGGTCTGGCTTTTCTGGAGAAGAAAAGAAAATAAAGGAAAGAAGAAATGGAAGAAAGGAAAGACTCCCTAGCCCTCGGATGCCCTAATAGCGTCGGAGTCGAAAAAAACAAGAGTTAACCAAGAGAGGTTAGATAGTAAAGTTAAAAGAGTGCAAAACACAAGTAAGTGGAAGAAATGTTTTGCTCAGCTTGGGCACCTTGTGGTCGCCATCCACATATCCCCTAGATGAGGACCCCTGAGGGATATCAGAAACTTAAATACCTTATTGTTTGCAGATGAGCAAATAATAATTGCGAATTCAGAAGATAATCTCTAGAAAGGTCCGTATGAACTTAACAAAATTACAGAAACACTTGAATTGAAGATATGTACAGAAAAAAACAAAAATGATGACATTTCAAGGTGTAGATCCTGTCAAAAGTAAAATTATTCTTGTTCTTGTAAGCCCGTGTTTCCCTTAACAGAGATTTAGACGCTCTTCCCCTACAGGGAAGAATTTGAACCACACTAATTTAGTTACACTTGTTTTCGTATAGATGTCATTTGAGTGGTCCGTGGTCAGCGTTCCGCCTCATACTGACGTCTAGGAAACCAATATAGTACTAGGAAGGGAAAATTCGGTAAATTTTGCTTAGAGGCCTTTTCATTCAGGCTTCAGGATCTTTTACGAGCCTCAAAACCTTCAGACTTGGGACCCACGGCTTAAAGTCCCTCCCGGAGGACTTGCTCCTTGGATTTTCCCATCCTAAAAAATCCATCGACCCCAGCCGGGTTTGAACCCGCGACCCTCGGGACCAGAGCCAAGGAGCATAACCACTGCTCCACCTCTTAACAATAAAATTTTGGAGCAGGTGAATAATTTTACATATCTAGGATGCAATATCTCACATGAAGAAGAAAAGGAAGTAAACGCAAAAATATTCAACTTTTTAAGGATATTTAGGGTTAATAAATTCTATCTTCAAGCCACAGTTAGTCCAAAACATTCAAGACTAAAAGTGTATAAAACACTGGCTCTTTCCAACTCTTTTGTATGATAGCGAAGTATGGACATTGAAACAGAAGGATGTACAGAGAATTAGATCTGCTGAAATGAGATACCTTCGGAGGACTGCAGGATACACACTACTAATCACAAAAAAAAAAAAAAAAACATGAAGACATCTTAGAAGAATTACACATGGAACCTTTAGAAAACAAAATTTCTGATTAAAAGTCAAGATGGATGCAACGTGTTCATCGAATGGAAGATCGCAGGGTACCCAAGCATATTATGTTAAGCTATCAACCTGCAGAAAGAAGAAGACCAGGACGTCCACTCAAAAGACTTTTGGATGGTATTTCTCTTGAGGCCGAAACAAGGTCAATAAATGGTCTAAATTCATGAATGTAACCTGATGATGATGTGTTCTTGAAATTTTATTTTCACTCTGCAGTGGTTAAATTGGAACAGCTCGTGTGAGAGGCCATAAAAATAGTATTTCACTAATTAGTAAGGGTGGATGGAAACAAAAGCAGTTCCAGTCTGAGTGTAGAGTGAATTTATATAAAACAGGTTGAGAAATCTGAGTTTGTGACTTAAGGAAGAGGTGGGGATACCAAGTGAAAAAAGGATTAAGTGAGGTTTGAGCATTAAATAGAAAAATAGCAGCGGAGAAGAAGAATAATAAAAAGTTAGCTGGAAACTTGGAAGAGAAAAGCATTGTCACAGGGTTCAAACTTTATTAAGAGAACGCTTTCTTTACAGAGGGTTGAAATGAGAAAAGGGGTTGAATTAAATTCATATAACAATCAAGCGCTAAAGTTTTTCTTCGTCACAAAGTGTATTGAAGGAAAGGTGTTCTTTTTGTATGAGGATTTTCAACCTGTGAGGCACATGCCATAGTCCTAATGAACCACAATGTCTGTCCTTTATAGAGCCCGAGCTTGCGCTGCTACGCCTAAATAAGTGAGTTATTAAGAACGAATTAAATACTCCAGGCGCGACAGGCCTAGAAGGCCCTTAGCCTACGAGCTGGCTGCTGGCCTCACATTCACATGTGTCAATCACAGAGGTAGATATTCATCAGCCAGTCTAGGGGTGACATGTGGTCAGCATGTCGAGTCCCCCAGCCGTTATAGCTGGTTTTCTCAACCTGGAGCCGCTACTTATATAGCTACCCAAATGCCTCACGATGCTGGGTGGGCACCGGTCCCATACCGGCCGAAATACCATGAGAAAATTTCTTCCCCCATGGACACTCGAACCAGCGCAAGTTCCGTAGCTCTGCGCCAAGGCTTCCTACCTTAAACACTCGGCTACGGCGCGGGACGAATTAATTAAATAATATGATATATACTGCGGCGATAGTGGTTAAGACACTGAGCTACAAGCCGGAGGGTCGAGGGTACAAGTCCCGTTGGGGTCAGGATTTTTAAACTGACCCAAACCCTCTGGCGGCACTATGGCCCTGGGGTCGACTCAGCCCCTAACTTAAATGAGTACCAGACGCTTGTTCTGGGATAAAGGCGGCCGTCACGCAGGGCTGACATAAAGTGTCGATTGTCTGGAAAAAGTGGTAGTCTTAACCTCCTACTACCCCAAGGGCCTCCGGGTCTGTTGTGGGATCACTTTACTTTACTGCGGCGAACCAAACATGGCGGTTCTTAGAATATTTTTCAATTTCGAATTTCAGGTATCTAACGTTCGGCTTTAGCTGATTTTTTTATAATATATTACTTACTGGCATTATCGCGCGGACATAAGCCCTTCATACATCCGTATCCTGAGCTAATGCTTTTCAATCATTCCCTGTATAATCTACTTCCCTCAAATCATAGTTAATGTTATTCTCCTACCTCATGCTTGATCTACCAACTGGGCCTTTTCCCTCTGGTTTTCCTACAAGAAGCTTCCAAGCTCGTCTTTCATTCCCATTCGTGCCACATGTCCTGCCCATCGCAATCTACGAGACTTAACTGTCCTTATTATATCTGGCTTCCTATAAAGACCATGTAATTCACTGTTATGCAATCTTCTCCATTCACCTGTCTGTTCATCTCTCTTTGGTCCAAAAATTTTCCTAAGAACTTTATTCTCAAATACTCGTAATCTCCTTTCCTCCCTTAAAGTAAGAGTCCATGTTTCGCACCCATATAATATAACTGGTAGAATAATAGTTTTATATATTTTCAGTTTAACGTTTTTTGAAAGGAATTGGGACATCAAGAGTCTCTGCAATGCATAATAGCACGCATTTCCACAATTGAGCCTATGCTTAATTTCCTTGTGCATCTCATTCCTGTTTGTGATTATTGTTCCTAGGTATTTGAATTCAGCCACTTCCTCAAAACTTCCCTCATTTGTCACCAGCTGTCCATTTCCATCATATAAT
>JASPKZ010009920.1:0-68973 GCA_030220185.1 Diploptera punctata
GCACATAAGGGAATTCTATCCAAAGACTCCACGTACAATAGTGGGCAAGTGAATGTGAGCAGAGCAAGTTAGTATACTAGATTAGTTTATCGTTCACTTGTTTGTTCGCGGATTTTAGTTAAGTTGACTACACTGTCTGAGCAATGACCAATATACATTTTACATTTGAAATGTGGCGATTTTTAGGTTATTTTTTGAGCTCAACTCATCACTTTGTTTTAAGGAATTTCCATTTTTTTTGGAAAACAATCAACATACATTTTTCTCAGGTAATTAATTATTTACATACTGTAACAATAAATTGTGTGTTTTTCGTTTATTATTTGATTGTATGTTGGTGGTATAGAATCCCTGAACTTTTAAATAAAATCTGTAATTACTCTATGCCACAGGCGAATGTAATGGTTAATGGCTATGCGAACATAGGTTCCGTATCTTCTCTATTATACATTCCCTACAGCGTCTCAAGAACTTTCTTGCTACGGCTCTTAAAATAGTTTTAGTCCAAATATTTTTAATATTGCGACGATCTACTAATCTGCGTTCGCGACGGACTGTCAGACAAACTACAGCATGTTCTTAATATCTGTATCAGATTCATATCTAATGTCCGAAAATATGACCTCATTTGTCCATTTTTTCCAGGAATTTATATGGCTCTATCCCCAAGATAGAAGAAAATTGCACTCTCTAGTTCTCTTATTTAAGATTCTATATAGGCCTATTTCGACTCCAAATTATTTACCTCTCGTTTCTAGTATCTATCCACCAACCCTAATTTAAACACTCGATCATATCATGTCATCTTGCAACTTAGGACATCTCATCGCTCCACATCAAATACTGGTGCTATCTGCACTTCCTACAACTGGAATTCGTTATCACAGGAAATTAGGGACAGCCGGACATTAGAATAATTTAAAAGGAATCTAAATTTATATGTGCTCTAACTTCATTTTGAATTTTACCTCACGTCATGGAATGATTAGCGTTTCCTGTTTAATTTATTACATTATTGTTATGTATTATAATTTTTGGCATATAAAATGTATGTACATTGCATTTTTTAATGGTTTTAAATTTAATATAATCTGTATATTGTATATACAATTTTATTGTAAACTTTTATTTATATATTTTGTTGGTTGATTTGAAGAGAAAGCTACATAACCTTAATTCTACCAGAATAATAAATAAATATTATAAAATTATTATTGTCATTAACATTAGACTATTATTATTATTATTATTATTATTATTATTATTATTATTATTATTATTATCCTGAGGTATTTTCTAACATTTTTATGTATAATTCACCTCTCAAATTATAGTAGTTATTCTCTGACCTCGTTCTTGAATTGCTGGCTAGGTACTTCTCTTTGGATTTTCCTACAATATGTTTATGTGCTCTTCTTTCATTTCCAATTAGTGCTACGTGTCCAGTTCGTATTAAATATTGTTTCCCATTAAGATTATGTAGCTCACTGTTATGTAGGCCTAGCTTTCTCCATTGGTCTATTCGTTTTTCTTGGTGAAAACATTTTGCTTAGACACTGTCTTCCTCTTCTTCTTCTATTTCGAGGTTAGGCTGTAAGCCTGTGCCGACTCAAAGCATATCCCTCCATCTGGTCATGAGGCGTCTAACGGAACGTTTACATCTTGGATTTTAATAGTATAGCCTGTTTAGATAGACGAGACGTCTCCATTCCATTTATATGTTAAAGTGTTTTAAACCTTGGACATTTTATTCTCAAATATTATTTGTCCCCTTTCTCATCTTTAGTATATAATTTTGTTTAAATAATTTGGCATGACATGAGTTCCAGTGTTGAGCCTCCGTTTAATTTCTCATTCCCGTTTGAAATTATTCTTCTAGGTTTCGGAAACCAGAAGAAAAGCGCCCAGAGGTATGCCCAGAATGACATAGAATATTAAACATTATTATTGAGTAAGGTGGATTACAGTCCCATTAGGAGTGATTTGAAAATATTAGCTTAGAATAGGGGTGTATGAAGACCATATATCCGCATAGGTATTGACAATCCGATTCGATAGTCTGTGAGTGAGCAGCAAGTAAGTTGGTTAGTTAGATAATTCGAATTCCATCACTCTTCAATTATTTTTCATTTTTGTCGTTAACTGCCCATTCAGATATGTATGAAACATAAATAAATAACCCATGGAATATTGCAAAGATTAAATATCTCCTCCAATTGGAAGACTACGTAACTATATTATGTAACCGTATTCATCCACAGCCAGTCTATAGATAATTACAAAATTCGCTTTACTTATTATTTCAATTAACATTGTTTTCAATTAACATTGTTTTTATAAAGATGGAAATAGGGGAAAATAATGTTGTACAAGATACAGTTGGATTCATTCATAACGGTGTACACTTTCAGTGTAAGAATAACACATCTGTAACTTTCTGATCATTTCACAGTGATCCAGAATGCGAAAAAATCGGCAATACCTGGAAGTCAATATTTGGGATCCAAATCAATCCATAGTGTAAGATTAACAATTTTAAGGGCAAAACAATATCTGAGAATGCATACTTGATGCGAGAGCCTTAAATTAGCTGTTATATGCAAAACATTCGTTTGACTGATTTAACAAACACAATTATTGCGAGATACTTTGAACAATAGATTAATCTATAGTCGATCTCATGTTCATATCGTCATTCATTCTCGTCAACCTCTTATAGAAGGAATCGGGAGGTGAATGTAGGTAAATGAGCGGTGGATTGCTGGAAGCCGTTATTTATGCTAGTGATAGACACAGGGTGTATGCTGCTTATTGGCTAGTCGTCGTAAATCTACCGTCTGATTGGTTCTGAACTGTATCCTTATTTTTGATTGTGTTAGTACATCTATTGTCTAATGTATGATACCAGGCTTTAGCCAATTTGATTTTTTTCTTATTTTATATTCAAATAATGAAGAAGTGATTTTTCCTCATCTTCCGAGCCCTAATTATAATATATGCCTTCTATCTGATTTTTAGCGGATTCCGAAGGAATCAAGCTACTGTGGTTGTTCTCATAAAACAATTGAAAACTTTTCACAGACCTTCACCTATCCTAGACGATCTAGTAGACACCGAAAATGAGCATAAAAATTGTGTATGTGTTTATGTATGTTTGTGTGTGTGTCCGTTAACCCTCTAGCGGCCGCAATTTTATTTCATTGAACCCAAACTTGTTATATAGTCATTAGATAAAAAATAGTAAGATCGAGTTTGTTAACCTACAATATCAAACCTTCTAAATTTAGGAGTTTGCCTTAAACTAACATTTAAAAATCGCTCTAGCGGAGTTTCATTGTGAAACATGTAGCGATTAATATGATAAGGACACATATAAACTAGATACAACTATAATATGGATGGATCTGAAACTAAAATGTTCCGAAATATATTAAATTGTTATTAAAATTAAATAAATCTATAAATAATGAAAAGAGAATATATTACTAATATCGTTATAAAATATGTTGTGGAAAAGTAGAAATATATCCAGGTAAAAATTCCACCTACCTTTGTCTAGAAAAAAATACTATAAAACGCTACCTAACTATACAAATAACAAATAATATATTAAAAGCTATTGTCAGAACTCTACCTACTACACAGTTACAAATAATATAGGAACCAAAAAGGGTATTGTCAAAAGAATATAACTAATTCAAATTAGCAGTCTATACAACTAATAAGAAATATTCATTCTTTAAGAAAAGATAACATTAGTTATCTATTAAAATATAAAAATCTATTGACCCAATTCTTAGAAACCAATTAATGTTAGTAAGCAATTCCAAGAAACGAGGATAAAGAATTACTACCTGGCTAGTACAGACAACAAAGGACATTCATTCACCTCTAGAAAAGATAATCTCTTAATATTGACAGTTTACAAAGAAACTAAAAACATTTATCTATTAAATATCAAAGAACCAATTAACCCAGTTCTTAGAAACGTTATACATACTAGTAAATAAGATTATTGTAACATATATATATATATATATATATATATATTCAATTCTATGGAGTGGATTCGAGAAAAGTGGGAGGAGCCACCGCCTTTATAAGCGAGAACTTATATCAAAATACTCTCACTCTCAGTGACTCTGTGTTCAGTGTTGGAACATCGTAGTCCTGCAGACCGCGATCTCCGGTTCAGTTTAAATATTAGATTCGTCCGAGAAATAGTTAAATTTAAAGTTATACTCCGTTAAGCATTTGGACTTTGAAAATATTTGATTCGAGCACGTGGACCTCTAAGTATTTCATCAACTCCACCATAGATAAAACTTTGTAACTGTATTAACAAAAGTGTATTTCTCCGTAAATAAACAGTTTCTTGGATTCGTTAAAATTGAGTGTACATTTGTACGTTGTTCTTTTGCTTATAAAGAGTTCATAACCCTGAGATCTCTTGCCTACCGTTGAGCTCCGGTACAAACAACGAAACTCAGAATATGGTATCAAATTAACTGAGGAAAGCATTTTCCAAAAATCAGTGAAATTCGACCATTAGAAGTGGGAATCAGAAGAAGCTATAAAAGCATTACACACAGGATCTATTTCGAAAATAAAAGTTGGAAATCATATAACAAAAGGGATTTACTATTACAAAAGGTTTAAGGCAAGGTTGCAGTTTATCTCCAACTCTATTTAAAATTTATCTCGAAAGAGTACTAAGAGACTGGAGGGAAAAATGTAAAAAAATGGGCACACCCATCCAAATTATACATGTATATTCACTAAATATTGCAGATGACCAGGTACTAATAGCACAAGACCACGATGACATAGAATATATGGCTAAAAATCTAAAAGACGAATATGAAAAATGGGGACTTTATATAAACATTGAGAAAACTAAATATCTGTGTATAGGAGAAGAAATGGAAAATATAAATTTCAACAGTGGAGAAGAACTAAAACCTAGTATTGAATGCACTTATTTAAGAACAAAATTAGACCATTCAGGCGATAACACAGTGGAAATTAAAAATTGAATCGCACAAACAAAAGAAGCAATAAATGCTTTAAACTCTATTTGGTGGAGCAAAAATATTACAAAAAATAGAAAATTACAAATATATCAAACCATACTTCAGAGCATTTTAACATTTGGTGCTGAAGTCTGGCAAATTCCTACCAGGGAAATGAAAAGAATTTTAAGTACAGAAATGGATATTTTAAGAAGATCAGCTGGAAACTCTAGAACGAAATAAAGAAATAAGGGAAATTATGGGTGTAGAAGAGGAGCCAGACATCATAGACATTATAGAAAAAAAATATTACAGTGGTATGGCCATGTCAAAATAATGCCTGAAGGAAAGATTGCCTAAAATTGTTAAGGAATGGATCCCAATGGAAAGGAGGAAGGAGGAAGACCGAAGAAAACTTGGATTGAAGGGGTACAAGCAGCTATGAATATCAGAGGAATGGAGGAAGATCAATGGATGGACAGAGAGGAATGGCGTTTGGTTTCCGGAAGACGGCGGCAACTGCCATGATACCGGATGATGATGATGGTATAAGTGGGATTTACCTAAAACCAGCAATTAAAAATTCTCTATCAAATCGCCATGTTTGGTTCATCGCAATGTACAGACTGAAAAAAATGATGGCGCAACTCTCGATGGTGGAAAGTTAGAAGTTTTGAAGAGCGATTCACGCTAGTAAGTAGTTACATGTGCTGTCTCCTTTGAGGTCAAATCCGGCGGCATGAGGGGCCAATCATAGATTTTTACCAATCGTTATTGAAAGAATTTCAACAAATAAATGTATTACTTGAATTTCTAAGTTAAGAGAGGTTATCAGATGGCTCAAAGCATGTAACGGTCTCTTAAACCAATCAATAGTAATTAGCGCTTACTTCTGATGCAGCATTTGTATTGTTGGCTTCAGTAGAGCAGTCGGTAAGTTGCTTTCTTGCGATGACGCAGGCCCAGGTTCGATCCTGGTCATGATTTTTTTAATAACGTCGTTATTCTTTATAATGCCTACATATTACCAGGCTACGTCGTATAAATACTTATATATATATATATATATATATATGAAAATCAATTAATTAAAGGAAACTATATATATATATATATATATATATATATATATATATATATATATATATATATAATGAATAACGATTGTAAAATCTCGTTACTTTCTTTGTTTAAAAAAACACCAGGCATAACAACACTGTTTATTTCCAATACTAATGTAAAATGCGTCTGATTAATTTAAATTAAGACAAGTTAATATGTAATTTCATTATACAAGTTAGTCCTGGAATATTGCATCGCTGCATTCAGACGGTTTCTAGCAGGGAATGGTTGTGGTCTAGTGGAGGGAGCTTCTATTTCCCATGCAGGAGGTCACGTGTCAGATCCCGCTGTCGTGCGTTTTTTTTTTCTCTCCTTATCTATAGCAGAATTTTAACATTATAATGAATATAAAAGTTAAAGTTAATAATTTAGTATTTTAAAATTCTTTTAATATTTGAATATATCTTATATAAATAAAATCGTGTAAATAATTCATTGTTAGTTATTGTTGAATAAAAATGTCTCAGTAACAATTAAAGAAATTGTATTACATAACTGTTTTTGTAAAGAATGCTTTTACAATTTTTAAGGCATTGTTGTCAAAATTATAAAGACTTCTATTATAACTGTAATAAGAACACCTGCTTAACTTCATATTCTTAAATGAAAGTAAACTAAATTCTGATTGGATGTTGAAACAATTAACTTTTTGATTTAACAAATCAAATATAAACCTTATATTTAAAGGACTATTAACCATGTGATGTTATAATGTTCTTAAAATTATAAAAGAATTACACTAAGCATTCGGCATACAACAACTTTCCACAGAGATAGAAGCAAGAAGAGTTCTCAAGATAAAATATAATATTTAATGCAAGAATAATTGATTCCAGAAAAGACAAGAATTTATTCTAATTGATATAGAATAATACCACTTACATTTACTTAATCTGTTGGAACCTACAAAGTGAATAAATTTGTAATTATTTTTACAAGAAACATTTTTTTATGATTTGAAGTGTTTTCCTATCCAGTGTACCAACTTCCGACCCTAAGAAGAGAATCTGAACCTGAACCAGTAATTCTTTTTCGGACACAAATCCTTCTTCAAAATGTTACTACAAACATCGGGCATGAAGAGAATTACTGCTTCAAAATGTCATCAGAATGGGGGACAGGAATTTACTTCTTCCTATCTCAATTAATTTTCTTTCTTTTGTGTTTTTTTTTTTGCTTTGTTTTATTTATAGCATTTACCGCACTACTTATATACGCGAAATTATTTTCCATTGCTCGACACACAACGAAATATGACGGATTTTAATTTCTCAAATAGTTCTATACTTGTGAACCAAACATCTTACCTCTGGTCATGCACAGTGGCTTCGTTCTGGGACTTGAAAATTACCTGTGCGCCAACAATTATTATTTCAAAGGCAGTACATATACCATATATTGTAATTAACTCCAAAATTGACAGTGTATCCGATAAGATGCATTAGTTTAATTAATTTATTAGTTTTAATAAAGTATTGGAAAAAAAATGAATATGTAGATATAATATAAAGCGGTGAGAAATTATATAATAATAATAATAATAATAATGATAATAATAATAATAATAATGTTTTATTTATTATGGGTCCACCGCTGTGGTCTCGAGGTAGCATGCTGCCTTGTCACGCAGCGGGCCCGGGTTCGATCCCAGGTCGGGGCAGTTTTTCTGGGTGAGGTTTTTATCGGGTTTTTTCCTCAACTGTAAGACAAATGTCAGGAAAACTTTAAGGCCCAAACGGTCCCCGAAATCATATGGCCATCATCATCATCCTTATCATTATCATTATCATCATCATCCTTCACTGGTGTGGAAAGCAACGGGAAGCTACCACACCTACAATTCGCTAGTAAAGCTGCAAGCATAGCATGAAAATGCTATGATTGCAGTGAAGGACATGCCCTCGGGCAGGATTTGTTATGGCAGAGGTAAGGCCATAAAGGCCTTCTCTTCCACTCAACCAGCACAAATATTTGACAATATAGCTACACTATACTAATTATAAATAGTTAAAGATACATTAAATGTAGCAATGTAAATTTCATGTACTCGTACAAACAACATTTTATACGATAATAACAATAATAATACTTAAGGCAATATTAATAATAATAATAGTAATGATAATAATAATACTATAAATATGATAAATTATACGAGAAACGCCAATTAATATATGTACCTTTCACTGGGTAATGATTAAGTTGAGATTACCGAAAATATAAATTTAGATTTCTTTCAAAAGATGCCAATGTCCGGCAGCACCTTATTTCTTGTGTAGGGAATTCCAGTTGCGAGAAATGAAGATAGTATATGACATGGAGTGATGTGATGTCCTTTGTTGCGGTATATTAAGCGAGAGACTATGTTGTGAACGCGTGTTTAAGTTATGGTTGGAGGATAGATACTGGAAACGGGATGATAAATAATTGGGAATCGAGGTATGTAAGATGTTATAAAGAGAATTAGATAGTGCGATTTTCTTCTTTCTTTTAGATGTAGCCATGAAAATTCATAGAATAATGGAGAAATGTGATCGTATTTTCGGACATTAAATATGAATCTGATGCACATATTATGGACACGCTGCAATTTGTCCGACAATCCGTCGTTTATGTTAGTAGAACGTCACAATAGTCAAAATGCAGCATCACTACTACGGGTTGGATTAAAATTCTTTAAGAGCCGTAGGAAGAAAATTTTTGGGACACTTTAGGGAATGCATTATGGAGAAGATCTTTTTTAGATGTTTTTTTACTTGGGCATTCCAATTTAAATTAGAATATGAGTAAATTCGCAAGTTTTTAACGACGTCGGTATAAGGAATTTGTTGGTTATCTAATATGATAGCCGGCATATTGCTATTGTTTATGGGGTTTAATGGTCTTGGATTTCCGATAATTATTGCTTGCGTTTTGTTTACATTTAGTTTTAGCCCATATTGTCTGGACCATAAAGATATATGTCTGATATAATAATGTACATATAGTTAATACAATAGCGTAAAATTAGGTATGTTTTATTTTTAGTACGCTCCGAACTTTTAAAGAGGTGGCATAAGAAATTGAGTCTTTACAATTATCGACAGATATACATATACCGTAAACCAGAAAAGTGAGACCATTATGTGGATTTGCTGAGGAATTCTTGCGTGACGGACTTTTGTTGGAATAAGCATGCCCAAGTAATTCCAAGATTGGAAGTAAATATCAATAAAATTAAATATTTGGTCACACGTAGAAATTCATTATATAATGGAAATGGACAGCTAATGACAAATGAGGGAAATTTTGAGGAAGTGGCTGAATTCAAATACCTAGGAACAATAATCACAAATAGGAATGAGATGCACAAAGAAATTAAACATAGGCTCAATTCTGGAAATGCGTGCTATTATGCATTGCAGAGACTCTTGATGTCCCAACTCCTTTCAAAAAACGTTAAACTGAAAATATATAAAACTATTATTCTACCAGTTTTATTATATGGATGCGAAACATGGACTCCTACTTTAAGGGAGGAAAGGAGATTAAAAGTATTTGAGAATAAAGTACTTAGGAAATTTTTTGGACCAAAGAGAGATGAAGAGGCAGGTGAATGGAGAAGGCTACATAACAATGAACTAAATGGTCTTTATAGGAAGCCAGATATAATAAGAACAGTTAAGTCTCGTAGACTGCGATGGGCAGGACATGTTGCACGTATGGGGAATGAAAGACTTGCATGGAAGCTTCTTGTAGGAAAGCCAGAGGGGAAGACGCCCAGTTGGTAGACCAAGAATGAGGTGGGAAAATAACATTAACTATGATTTGAGGGAAGTAGATTATACAGGGAATGATTGGAAAGCATTAGCTCAGGATAGGGATGTATGGAGAGCGTATGTCCGTGCGACCATGAACCTACGGGTTCGATACTGCCAATGAGTAAGTAAGTAAGTGATTCCAATGTACTTGTATTTTGCATAGAAAGTCTGATTTATTCTGCAACAGATCTCATTATTTTTAAGCGTGTATAATAAGTAAGATACAGAAGTACTAACGGCGTAAAACGGCCCATAAATTTGTAAAGTATAAAGGCCGCAGGAAATAGCATATCTGTTAACATAACCTATGTTAGCTTTTCCTTAATATTTTCACGAGACAAATGTGTTTCCCAAGATATCCGACTTACGTATGAAGTGCAGCAAAATATAAGCCACCCACATGTAATCAATATATCAGCCACGTATTTTGGATCAATCGACCTGCTGACAGCGTGCAATTAGATGTCCTGTCACCTGCCTTACAATTATCCATTGCGAAGAGTTGTTTTGTCACATCAGGTCAAAGTTTTTCTATTACGTAGGAGTGTGGACTGTCTCATAATGTCCTACGCCATGTCATAATCGGTAGAGTCCATTCTTCCATTCCGGCTATCCCGGTTCGATTTCCGGCCGGATAGGGATTTCTAAATAATCACAAGGGTCTCGATGTGTGTCCTGTGCTTATGTTAAAAGTAAAAAAAAATGTAACAAATATAAATCAAAATATTAGTAGTTCCTAAATTAAATTAAAAATAAGATAAATACAATGTTATTTACAAATATGGATCGCACGGGCAGTAAGCCGTACATGCTGTTGACAGTCCGTTATAATAAAGTATTGTTTGGTAATAATATAACGTAAAACAAAAAAAAAACATAATAATAATACAATACCCATTATATATTAAGTTATGAGAAGCATGAGAAGTACCAGAACAACATACGTCCCGATTCGTTTACTCTTCACGAATATTTATTAAATATTTCCATTAGAGAATCTACGTATTAAGGCGTCTAAGGAACACGTATTAATGCGCGCGGCTGCCCCCACTGCGATCTCAAGTTCGAATCCTGGCGGTTTCGGAGGGATATTGGTGACGGGCCCCACCGGATGTTTCGGGTCTTCTAGAGATTTTCCCATATCCCGAATCTCATCCCATCAACTACTCCTCTTCCCTGCCCTCCCCTTCATGTAATTTCATCTCCATTCATTCATTTCATATCATCTTTCACCTCAATGTAGGTAAGAAAATAGTGTGGTTGCGCAAACCACAGGTGTTAAATATATGTGGTTGTGGTGATCTAATTTGTGCATCTAATTATGTACTTCCTCGCAAGTCCAAGCATGTGAGTCAATTAGGGCAGAATCGAGTCAAAAGGCAGGTTATAGTCCTTCTTTGAGGCCTTGGGCCCAGCCCAAGTACATGGTGGTATTATTCATGCGTATAATTGCTTGATATGTGTAGAATCAGGAACACCATAACAGACTACATGTTACCTAGGAAATATAGTAGACCACGTCTACTATACGTCCTAGGGTAAAACTCAAGCTCCTATACCTGTCTGACAGTGCTGTATTCTGGTTCGATTCATACCTGCACGGGCGTCAACAATACATTTCATTAAACTCTATATCTTTGTTCTTGGCGCAAATTGCAGGCGGGAGTCCCTAGGACAGTGTTCTAGGACCTCTTCTTTTCTCAATCAACATCAATGACTTACCAACCGTACTAAAGCGCTGCCGTTATCTCCTCTATGCTGATGATCTCCCAAATTTACCTACATTCACCTCCTGATTCCCTCTATAACAGCTTGACGAAAATGAATGACTATATCATGTCCATCTTTAGCTTGTCTTCAACTTTCGGTATAAATCTGAATCCTAACAAGTCACAAGTAATTCTAACGGGACAATAAAAACAGCTTACAGCCTTTGATATAAATACACTTCCAAACATTACTATAAATAATATAATTATCCCTTATTCTTGTACAGTAATAGATCTTGGGCTACATCTAGACGCAAATTTAACCTGACAGACGGAAGTCAAACATATTATGAAAAGACTTTTTCCATCTTACATTATGTTAGACGTTTAACGAATTTCTCCCAGTTTCATTAAAGTAAATCCTTGTGCAGAATCTTGTGTTGCTACATTTCGATTATTGTAACGTTATATATAATGATCTAAACTATAACTTGTCGCAGAGACTGCAACGTACTCATAATGCTTCCGTTCGATTCATTTTCAATGTCCGCCGTTATGTTGATATTTCCGAACACTTCAGTAACCTCTCTTGCCTCCGTCTTACTGACAGACGCAAACTGCACTCTCTTCTTCTTCTTCTGCTTCATGAAATTAGGCCTTTTGACCTGTTTTCACATCAAGTGGGATTTAATGAATCATCCCATCTAGTAAATGGGCGAACAACATTTCTATGTCCTATTGGTTTGTACTTTAGTAACAGCTGAGGGATTCTATCTCTAGGCATTAGGCAAACTCTCTTTCACTTCATTTCAAGCTTCTGAATTCCTACATTCGTAGTTACCTGGCGTCCAGATTTGAGAAATTATCTTCTTACCACAATATTTACACTAGGTCACAAGATAACAGTCAGCTAACAATCCCTCCTCATAGTACTTCCTCTTATTCTAGTTCTTTCACAGTAGCCTATTCCCGCTCCGGAATTTTCTTCCTCAAGATTTCCGGGGGTTGCAGCACACTTGGCACTTTTAAATCACGCTTATACAAATATATGCTGTTAAATAATTATTTTTTTCTCGACAACTAAATTTATTCTATGTCATTAATAGTTATTTTGTATCTGATTTTTCTATTTTGCACATTTTATATTTCAATCGTTAAATCTAGTTTGAATCAGCTGTTTTGTAAAGAATAAATAATTACATTGTAGACGTGCCATGTATATTTATAAAATCAAATGAAGTTAAAATGTGCCTTTTTAGGGCAGAACCATCGTCCTCAACTTAAAATATGTAGGCCTACGCTTTTTTGCCTGAAAGCCTTTCAGAATTTCTATTCGATCTTCAGTGGGTCTTTCTTCGCTACGTTACTTGATTTTCTCGGTGCTGGTCCTTATGTAGTGTTGTCCATAACTGAAGCTTCTTCCTAACGATATCGTGTAGAGGGTTGTTTAGTCTGGGAGTGCTTTCATTTATTAACAACTTGTTATCTATCTCCTTGATAATTTACAGGTCTTCCAATATATTGATTTTAGTTGGGTTTCCCTCTTTGTGTACTGTTGGAAGGGTATATTCTATTGAGTTCATTCCATAACCGGCGTTTATTATGTGCTTAGCGTAATTAGATTTTCCATATGCGTATACGAAATCGTTACCATGACCTTTAAACCTTGTGATAAACCTTATTTTCGTTCAACCTATATAGAACTTGTCACAGTTTTTGCATGTTAATTTATATAATTTATATAGCTAAGAAAGACCTGATGAAGATGGAATACAAGTTCTAAAAGGCCTTCAGACAAAAAAGCATACATATTTTTTTAAGTTGAGGACGACGGTTCTGACCTAAAAAGGTACATTTTAACTTTATTTTATTTTATGATTATTCACCTCAGCTGTTTTAAACAATTAATTTTATTAGTATTGAAAGTATATTTATGTTTATTGTAATTTAGATGTAAGACAATTTTTGTTTTTAATCCTGGTTGAGTGGTAGTCAAGGTCATAAGGTGTTAATTTTGCCAGGTAAAATAAAGTTATTATTAAAATAAAGCTATTATTATTATTAATATTATTATTATTATTATTATTATTCAATCCTTAGCTCTTCAGAAGACAATTTACAAATAGCAGCATATAAATTAAACGAAATAGCAAATAAATTCAATATGATAATCTCTGAAAGTAAATCGAAAGTAATGGCATTCAACGGGAAAGACCATATGAGGTGTAAAATCAGTATTAATAACAGTATAATACAACAGGTGAACAATTTTAATTATTTAGGATGCAATATATTCATACTGCCAGAAGGAAGATATTAATATTAAATTAAATAGATTTTACAGAATGTGTGGCACTATAAGACGGACACTGAAAAATAAAACTTTGAGGAGCACACAACTAAAATTTTACAAAATTATGGCAGTGCCTGTCTTAACATATGCAAGTGAAAATTGGACTCTTAACCGTTCAGACAGAAGGAAAATAGAAACTGCAGAAATGAAGTTCCTACGTTCAGTAGCAGGTGTGACAATTTTGGACAAGAAAAGAAGTGAGGATATTAGGAATGACTTAATATTTTCAATTTAACAAATAGAATTGACAACATGAGAAACAACTGGTATGAACATGTCAAGAGAATGCCTACAGATAGAATCCCTCAGCTGTTACTAAAGTACAAACCAATAGGACATAGAAATGTTGGACGCCCATTTACTAGATGGGAGGATTCATTAAATCCCACTTGATGTGAAAACAGGTCAAAAGGCCTAATTTCATGAAGCAGAAGAAGAAGAAGAAGAATATTATTATTATTATTATTATTACTATTATTATTATTATTATTATTATTATTATTATAAATTAAAGATAGATGATACAATGAAACAAAAACAAGATTGTTGTGTTAGGGTATTAAAAATCGAACCCAACTTTACTAACTTTATCTAATCTATATATCATCAAAATTAAAGAGTGACTAATGGATATCCTTAATTTCCTGTTTTAGAATTTATGGAATTTAAAAATCACTTGTAGAAATTATTAAATGTTTTATAATGATCCTAGAAACAGAGTAAGATTCTAGGCATAAATTCGTCTTCAGGTTTTATCAGATTATACAGCTTAATCCGAATTAGTTTTGTTGTGTTGAGGATTAATATTTCATTCTGACTAAAAAAAATAGCAATATTATTGAAACATATACAAGAGTTTATTTTCAATGGATTTAAAAGAACATAAAAACCCTATTATTTTTTTTCTGTGAATGAGTGTGTGCGCTCACGCGTACACGCATGTATATCAAGCAGAAATATTCAATAATTAGGAATAAAATAAAAATTGCTGATTTTAGTTTAGTTGGACTATTTAACTCATGCCACAAATGCTAGTCAATGATCAATCACGTTTCAATGATTTTGTTTTACAACAAATGCTCTTTATCGATTTCTCTTTATCAGCTCCTGCTTTTGTGATAAAGAAAGCTCCTCCCTTTTTATGTTCTGAACAGGACAGAACATTATTTTTCTCCAACAAATACATTGAATATAGCAAATAATGAACAGATTCCTTGATTTTACTGAGTTGTTTACTAAAAAAATAAATGAATAACCCGTAATGTTGATTATGATATATAGTTTGATGTGTTTCATTATTTCTCCACTTGGGTAGATTCTTACAATATTGCGATCTTATTTGGCAATAAATAATATGATCTAGTTGCAGTGAATGAACATTTCTGATTTGTTTTCAAACATCGCAGTATACATTAAATACATAAATATTTTAAAACAACTATTGTTAAACAATTATTTGTGAGTTAACAGCTTAATTTTATTCGTTAAATAGTCCTAACAAATGCCATTCTTGATTTACAAATTCTCTAGATAAATTAATCGATAATTTGGAAATCACTCGTGGCATTACTTATGATAATTTTAATAGAAACTTATACATGTTAAATAAAGGCGGCTCCTTGGCGCAAGTGGTCAGACCTCGACCTCAATCTCTGGTTCTAAGTTGGAGTAGTGTGGTGGACGAATCGGAGGGGTTTCTCCCGTTCCACCACTTCTCCATCCACCTTCATTCATCCGTTTTCATAAGTAATGCCACGAATGATTTCCAAATTATCGATAAATTCACGACTCACGAAGTGAGGAGTGAATTTATGTAGAGAATTTGGAAATCAAGAGTGGCATTTGTTAGGACTATTTAACGAATACAATTAAGCTGTTTACTCACAAATCATTATTTAACTATAGATATTTTAAAATATTTATATATTTAATGTTAACGGCGATGTTTAAAAACAAATAAGAAACTATTGGTACGCTTCATTTGCTTCTTTTGTTCGTCACTGCAACCAGATAATATTATTTATTGCCAAAGAAACGCAATATTGAAAGAATGTACTCTAGTGGAGAAAAAATGAAACACATCAAACTGTATAATAATTCATTTCTGGTGTCCTATGATGTAAATATGATAATTATATTTTTCTGGCAAAAAATACATTTACGAAAGTGCAAACAATGGTTTCTTTTTTTGGTGGTGTAATCAATTGCTACAAACGTTTTTATATTAACTCCTGCAAGCGCTATGTCAATCTATGCAATATATATACAATCTGGTAGCCGTATTTCTTATGGGATCAGTCACTGCAAAATAATGGTCAGACCTGTTCAGAATATTAAAAAGGAGGAGCTTTCTTTAATATGGTAAATATAACATTGATAAATATTTGGTGACACACTACTGTGATTGGCTGTAAAACAGAAATCATTGAAACGTGATTGGTCATTGACTCCTATTTGGGGCATGAGTTAAATAGTCACTTAAATTCGTCTGCTCCTCTGATTATGTGACAGGCGGCATCCGTGTATGTCGTAAGCCCTTCAAAAATGGGGACTTCATTTATTCTCATTCCTCGACATGTTATTAAGTCCGACACGAGTACAGGGTTTACCAGTCTGCTTTTAAAATACTACAAAAAAACAGTGTAACATTGCAGAATCATGGAATGACTCACGACATTATGTCATCATGGACATTATTATTCTGGACTTTACGACTAACTCACTGCTACTATCGAATCCATAGGTTAATGGCCGCGCGGACATAAGCTCTCCATACATCCCTATCCTGGGCTAATGTTTTCCCATCATTTCCTTATAATCTACTTTCCTCAAATAATAGTTACTGTCATTCTCCCACCTCACTCTTGGTCTACCAACTGGGCATTTTCCCTCTGGTTTTCGCACAAGAAACTTGGATTACATGTCGTTCATTCCCCATTCCTGCCACATGTCCTGCCCATCGCAGTTTACGAGGATTAACTGTTTTTTATTATATCTGGCTTCCTATAAAGACCATGTAGTTCACTGTTATGTAGTCTTATCCGTTCACCTGTCTGTTCATCTCTCTTTGGTCCAAAAATGTTCTTAAGAACATCTTTGGTCCAAAAATGTTCTTAAGAACTTTATTCTCAATACTTGTAATCTCCTTTCCTCCCTTAAAGTAATAGTCCTGTTTCGCATTCATGTAATAAAACTGGTGGAATAATAGTTTTATACATTTTAATTTTAACGTTTTTTTAAGGAATTGGGACATCAAGAGTCCCTGTCATCCATAATAGCACGCATTTCCAGAATTGAACATATTTCTAATTTATTTGTGTATCTCATTCCTATTTGTGATTATTGTTCCCAGGTATTTGAATTCATCCACTTCCACAAAATTTCCCTCAGTTGTTATTAGCTGTCCATTTCTATTATATAATGTATTTCTATGTGTGCCTATATATTTAGTTTTGATATTTACTTCCGGTCCCAATTTCTTAATGTTGGCCTTTAGTATCTCTTCGCTATCGTCCAATAGTACTACATCATCAGTATAAACTAACAGCTTATTAATACCATTGAGTTGTAGGCCTTCTCCGTCCTCTAAAGATTTCATGGCATGATCTACTACAAAATTAAATAGTAGAGGAGATAGTGCATCCTCTTGCTTCAACCCATTGTGGATTTCAAAAGTATCCGAAAACTATTGCCTACACGCCATCCTACTCTTTGTGTCATTTAGAAACATTCGTATAAGTCTAACTTTATAGGAATTCCAAACTCCAGCAGGATATTATATATAACTTCTCCCTCTTAATTGAATCGTATGCCTTTTTGAAGTCTATGTTTTGTTGATGTACAGTACCATTATATTTTCCCATTCATTTTCTAAAATCTGTCTTATACTAAAAATCTGATCTGTTGTAGTAGACCTGTTTCTTCTAAATGCACATTGATGATCTCCTAGGATGTCATCAATATAGGGAGTAAGTCTATTTACTAATATATTTGTTAGAATTTTATACGAAGTTAAAGTAATGAAATGTCCCTGTAGTTGTTACAGTCAGTTTTATCTCCTTTCTTATAATTTGGTATAATAGCAGATTCTTTCCATTCATCTGGAAGAGCTTCTTTTTCGCACATCATACTAAGCAACTGGCGTATCTTGTCCATCAATTTTCTCCCCCTGATTTTATCAGTTCTGCTGGATTTCATCTGAACCTGATGCTTTATACATCTACAATGTTTCTATTGTTATTTCAACCTCTAATGCACTTGATTCTGCGACTAACATTTCTGCTGTCTGTAAATTAGCCTCTTCAATTTCCTGTCCTGTATGTACACTTAGCAAACAAAAATAAAATAAATAAGTGAGTGGCATCAAAATGCAGAGTCCCTGTTATCACTCACTGCACATGCTCGAAGAGCTAAAGCTCTGATTCACGGGGTAAGACATTCTTAAGTGTTTTAAATACTCTGCGTTTGGTTTTAATGGTCTTAAATAGTTAATGAAGGAGACATATTTACGTAAGCAATATTACTCAAATTGCCACATTTCAAATAAAGTTCAACTCGTGCATAATCTAAACATAAACAAGACAACCAGAATGTAGATGACTAGTTTCCCACGTTATAGTAGCGTAGATCATTAAACCAATTAAGAAAAACTGAAATATGTATGGGAGCCAGGGTTCAAATCCCTCCACTGTGATTTTTTTATTTACGCGTATTTCCACAAAATACATCCCATAATATTTTAATTCCAGCCATGTAATCTACGTCCACTTTACACTATTTATTCCTGACTTCATTAACTTTATAACACTGTTTAGATACTGGTACAAATTTAATTGTGTGTGCAGTACCATGTTTTAATAATAATGCTTCACATTTATGTAGTAAGAGATATTATGGCTTAATATATTATAAAAGTAACACATTGTATAATGTTTCGTATATTAATACGGCAATGATTGCATATTGTACAACGTAGCAATATTAATACGGCAATGATTGCATATTGTACAACGTAGCAATATTAATACGGCAATGATTGCATATTGTACAACGTAGCAATATTAATACGGCAATGATTGCATATTGTACAACGTAGCAATATTAATACGGCAATGATTGCATATTGTACAACGTAGCAATATTAATACGGCAATGATTGCATATTGTACAACGTAGCAATATTAATACGGCAATGATTGCATATTGTACAACGTAGCAATATGTAACGGTATTTCATGGCACCGGGAATGATATTAATTCCGTATGCCTTTCTTCTTTATTCACTTATTTGTATATGTATGCTATTTATTAAGTTTTAGTGAGGAAAATATTTCACCCTCCAATTAAAATATTTAGTTTATAGAGGTCAAATCCAGCCTAATAATTGCTCATAGATGATGGATAATAATAATAATAATAATAATAATAATAATAATAATAATAATAATAATAATAACAACATCAATATCATCAACAACAACAATAATAATAATATTAATGCTTCGAAAAAGCTCTTTTTTTTTACTTAAGTGTCAACAGACAGAATAAAATATAAAGCATTGTAACTATTAAAAAATTAACCCAAACGGGAAAAAATTAACCTAATCTTGCATACGAAACAAGACACAAGGCTCTGAGCTAAGCGTTCGTTGGGTTACTGTGCTTATTAAAATAATCCTCTTCACACAATTATCAAATGTGTAGTTCGAAGGAATCTGTTCATTATTTGCTATATTCAACGTATTTGTTCGAGAGTCAATCACTGCAAAATAATCCTCTGACCTGTTCCAGAATATTGAAAGGGGAAGCTTTCATTTTGGTAAATAATAATAATAATAATAATAATAATAATAATAATAATAATGTTTTATTTCAGCTGGCAGAGTTAAGGCCATAAGGCCTTCGCTTCCACTCAACCAGCGGATAGTAGAATTATACAAAAATTACATACATATTACAATTTAAAAATATTATTAAAATACAGACTAAACAAAATACAATGATGATGTGATCTAATACTAGCTAATACTAACAAAAACATAGAATATAATAAAATTAAAATTATATAAAATAAAGTAAGTAGCTTCTTGGATAATTATTTATAGAATGATCTATACAGTTGTTATGCAAGTTAATGTTTTCACTGTGTCGAACTTAAAATATCAGTTAATTTGGATTTAAATAATGATAGCGATTGACAGTTCCCGACATGACTGGGAAGTGAGTCCCATGCTCTAGTCATAGATATTGTGTAAGATTCAAAATATAGACATGTCCTATGCTGTGGTATCAAAAGTAAAGAAGAGTCTTGTGATCTTGTTCCTAAATTGTGATGAGCCGATAAGTTTTGAAACCTTGTTGTTAAATAACTTGAAGTCCAAGGGTGTAAATATGTCTGCAGAATTTTGGAATATGTGAATGTAAAGTTCTTCTGTCGTTTAGGCGTAGCCATGATAAGGCCTCAAATGAAGGAGACACGTGGTCATAACGACGGCGATTGAATATAAATCGAATGCTCGCATTATGAGCACGCTGTAGTCTGTAGTCTGTCAGATTAGTCAGTAACTTAATATGTCGCAGTAGTCGAAGTGTAGCATTATAAGAGTCTGTACGAGTATTTGTTTTAATTTTGTAGGAAGGAAGTTTTTAGAACTATTTAGGCACTGAAGAATTGAGAACACTTTCTTGCAAGTATTTTTCACCTGGATTTTCCAGTCTAGGTGTTGGTCCATGTAGATATCCAGATTTTTTACTACTGAGTTGTAGGGGATGTTTTTGTCATTTAGGAGAATGGTAATTTTCGTAATTTATAATGCTTTGGATTCGCCGATGTCCTATAATTATGCACTGTGTCTTGCCAGCATTTAGATTAAGTCCATGTTTCCTCGACCATTGGGAAATTGAGTCTAGGTCACTATTTAGTTTGTCTAGTGTGTCATGTACATCGTCGGGATGGGAGCAAATGTAAATTTGAAAATCGTCAGCGTATAGGTGATGTCGACAATAAGTAAGTCTAGTGGGTATGTCGTTAATATAGATAGAGAACAGAAGTGGTCCTAACACTAAACCTTGTTGGACGCCACCCTTCCGTGATAGCCAGGATGAGGAATGCTCTGCATTGGATACGCATTGCTGGCGATCATGAAGGTAGGATCCAAGCCAGTTAACAGCATTATCCAAACGATTGAGAGCGCGTAATTTTGCTATTAATATATCAGTGTCAACAGTGTCGAAAGCTTTACTGAAATCCATAGAGTGTAAATATTGTCATGTGGTCATTGTCCATTGCTTCCCGCGCACAGAATTCTATAAATATTGAGGTAAAACACAACTGTCATTGGATGTAAAACAAAATTCATTGAAAGGTGATTCGTTTGGAGCATGAGTTAAATAGTCATCTACATTGCGTACGGGCCTGTTTGGCCATGTGCATATTCTTTACCATGAATAAAAAACTAATGTATAAACAAATACATACGTGACTACAACACCAACACTTGTACATACAAAAGACATAAAAATAATGAATATATGTATATCTACGTCTACAGTACGTATATATTAATATACGCCTACACTCATACATAAAACGACCATGTGAGCAGATATAAAAAACTAACTACACAACATATTATAAAAAAGACCTATACACTTACACCATTTCCATTCGCGTAAACAGAAACTGCAATAGAAGGCTATTGAACTAAGACTACTTATTATACATACAAGTAAAGATCAGAAACAAATACATATTGATCTTATTATTAATAATGCATAGGCCTATTTCCTCAGTGATCTCCAATTTAGTTATCCCTCAATTTCCTTACTGTGGCTAAAATTTCCATGTCTTCACATCAGTCTCGACTCGTTGTGAGAAATCCCAACATGCCACTCTCTCGCAATCCAACCTAAGAAATCTCTTCGGCAGCAACTGTAATCTAAGTTGTTCTGTCTCTTTACAAAATGCTATAATATGTTTCCAGTTTACCCGGTCATTGCACAGAGGACATAGTTTCATGTCGTCTTCGCTTCCATGTAATATTACCTTCGTTTCACTTATCTGGATCGTTCGTTCAGGTATAAGGAAGTGTAAGGGAGATTCATATATGTTAGTATTTAGTGCCGTATATCATTTCTTGGGGTCATTTCCTGAAATTCTCATGAGCCAGAGAATCTGGTGACATTAAGGTTAAACTTCGAGCTGTTGATAAAAATGTAAAAAAAAAGACATACGTTTTGATGTTTTATTACCCTGTGATGACCCTTTATCCAGTTGAGAAGCAGATTGAACTGGATAAATGAATGTCTATGCCCAGCAATGATTTAATCATCGAGACAGCATCATATTCGCCTACATAGCATATTAACCTTATGGCCTTGCTTCCATCTTATTGCGTTTCAAGAAATATTTAATAGTTAGACATTCTTCATTGATTAGATTGATAGTTGTGATTCACTCATTAAGTCACGAACAAGAAATCTTTCAGAGAATAAACTCACACACAAAGCAGCGTTTTATGACAGATTCCCGTATTTTACATGCTCTGAGTTCAAATTCCTGAAAAAGCACTCCCGACTGACATTATTTTCGTGATTTTCTTCATCGTGGAAACGAGTAGACCCTATTGGATTGGATTTTGATTTGCACAATGCCTTTCATTAATGATAATCGTTGACGATTAATTGAAAATTAAAATTAGTTATATATATATATATATATATATATATATATATATATTACCAATGCTACCAGGTTGTCTTTATGACATTTCTGGTATTCTCTCCTCACATTGGCGGAATTTTAACCCACTTCTTAAGTTGGAGCATCAGACGTTACCCCGATGATATGATGTGCGATGAATAATAATGGAGGACCTGGGGAGTCCTTATCTAAACTTAACCTACATCCAGATCATTGGACGACCACAAGAAGAAAAAAATTCCTATTGTCTGACCGGGAGCCCATAAACAACAGTTAGAAGCTTTGGCCCATAGCCCATAGGGCTGGTAAAAAAACAAGTTATATTATACAGAACAATTTATACACGTATTACCAACTCAACTATTCGTCAGTTTAAACTTTTTCATATCTGCATATGTTCTCACTTATTTTTAACTCACAAATACATGAGCAAAAATTCAAAGCCTGATATATCCCTTTTCAAGTAAATTGATTTTTATATTGCTTGCTATAATTTTTGTTAAGCTCTCTCTGCTTATTTAACAATGAAATGATTTTATATGTAGGCCTATGTCCACCGCTGTGGTCTCAGGCTAGCGTCGCTGCCACTTACGCAGCGGGCCTATGTTCGATCCCCAGTCAGGACAAGTTTCCTGGGTGATGTTTTTTTCGGAGTTTTCCTTACTTGAAAGACGAATATGAGGAAACTTTAAGGCCCAAACAGTCCCCGAACATCATATTGCCATCATAATCATTATTAACATATTCGCTATGTTTAAATATAATGTATGTGTGTGAATTGTATGTTTTGTCTTTAATGTTGTGTTGTCACGAAGGAGGCCTGACATTGAGCTGATCGCTCATTCAAGGCGGCCCTCCAACCAATGGAAGTCTCACTGCAGTCCGCGTATGTTCAAAAGGCATTTTTTTTTTAGATATGGACAAACAATGCAGAACACTTCTATAAATTCGTTAAAATTTTACATTGAAACAGAGCACCATTAAATACAAACGCGTTAATTGATAAACTGTTCATATTAAAATTAATTCCAGCAGCCTAGTAATTAAAATAATAATAAATAATAATAATAATAATAATAATAATATAATAATAATAATAATTTTATTTATATACATATTTTTAATGTTTACACATCTTTCTGTGCCTAAAGTTTTATTTTCCTTCTCCATTTGTCACTATCCATCCACTCCATGTCCTCCAGTCCTGTTGTCCTCATTCCAGTTCTTATTTCTTGTATCCATGAGTTTCGATGTCCTCCTTTCTTTCTTCTTCCATTCCAATGTTTTTCTGGGCAAGCTTTCTTTTTGCATTCGTCGTACATTCTCATATCAAAGTAACTGCTGCAGCAAGCTCTTGTGTGCACGAGGGTCTCTTCAGGGCGTGTTTTAGATTAAGCTTATTTCTGGGTTCTACCGGTGGGGAAGGACAAGGAATTCGATGATCAGTAACAATGAGTTGTGTAATTAATTAAAAAGGGTTTATTTTGTTAACCTCTTATGAACAACACAATATTCACAATGAATTAATATCTTGTAGACTACTTGAGTAAATCTAGATTTCCCTAGTATATTTTATGTACGACAGATTGATTCACACTTTTAGGTAATAATATGGGAACAACTGGCTCCTCTGAATACTCGTAATATGATAAACTAGCGCACTCTGTTTTCGTAAGGGAGCTACTAGCTCCTCTGTGATCGAAGGAGAGAAACTGGCTCCTTTCTGTATGTACTCGTGTGGGAGCTACTGGCCCACTGTGTTACCAAATCAAATCAAAGTGAATTGTTCTGCGACCTGCATAAGCGGGTGGTGAACAACTCTTCGATCCACTCTAGAGTGGATCCCGGGTTCCAAGACAGTGTCCATTAGCCCCGGAAGGTATGTTTTAATTTTGCCGGTTATTGCATGTGCGTTGTTAGTTGGCTGTTGACACAGCAGCGGCAAGCGCCAGGCTACGTTCTTTATGGTTATTTTATTCCTATTTTATTATTATTTTTGTAATTATTAGTTTCTTTTTACGATTGAATTGAATGTTTTTGTTTATTTTATTTTATTTTTTTAATTTTTTTTATATATATATATATATATATATATATATATATATATATGCTGCGTTGGTGAGCTGCAAGATTTGAGATACCAGCTTGGCGCTGATTGGTCCGAAATGCTCGACTTATTTTTAGTGTTTTTTGTAATCAGAATATTATTTTTTGCATTTTGATTATTACTTAGTTGTTATATTATTTTGCTGAAAGTGAATCTGGTTTTATTTATTTATTTTTTTTCCCCTAGAGCAAATATTGAAATTTGAAGAACGGTACCGACTTTATAAAGGTCTTGACCCGATAATTAAGGTGCTTGTAGTGAAGTGGCGGCGTAGTTGTGTGCTTGCTGTGAAGAGTAGTCCTCTAAACAGTTTTTCTTCTTCAAGTGGATGTCTTCTTTGAAGAGTTGCATAAGCTAGTCGGTCTTAAAGATTTTTTCTTGTAGTATCTGGATATTGCAGTCTATGTTCTTGAAGAAACTTGAGAATTCACAAAGGATAGTGTGGATTGAAGGACTTGGGGGTTTTGAAGGATGGTGGTGAGGAGAATAAGGAGGGATTGGAGTATATTCTCCGGTTTTGGGTTCAGAGAAGGCAAGGGAGGGAAGTTTTCTTCTGTCTTTCGAGGTGTTCTTGGAGTAGTTTCAGGCTTCCTCGTGGTTGTTCCTTGTGCTTGTCTCATTTTCAGATACTTCTGAAATATGGGACATTTTCTGTGACTTGCTGCATGATCTGCGTTGCAGTTGGAGCATTTAACTTCTGTCTGGGTGCAGTCGGAGACCTTGTGGTTACCAGAACACCTGCGCATTTTGTGTCTCGGAAGCAGAATTCTGCAATGTGTCCGAAGCCTTGGCACTTGAAGCACTGGGTGCCTCCTGTGGGTTTCCTGTAAGGTTCCAATCGTATACGGATGTTGAAAAGCTCTTTTAGATCTTTATGTTTTATATTTTAGTCGTTATTTTTAGCTGTTTTGTTATTGCACGTCGCTGGCCAATCAGACGGCCTGATTGGTCGCTGCGAAGTTATTTCTTCGCGATCTTGATTATTTTATGTTAAGAGAGTTTTATTTGCGAATGGGAATTTTATATTTAGTGAGTATTTATTATCGATCCTTGGAAGTCCGCATCCGAAGAAGCACGAAGGCAGCAGCCGCATGTGGTGACGAGGCATTGGCTGTAGTCCCAAATTTGAAATTAAATCCTCCATCTGACTTCTCTTTCCCGACCTTGTGAAGAAATAAATTAATTTACTGATGGAGCAAGGGGGACTACTCCGGTATTCACCTTAACGCCAAGGAAACCATCAGAAACCTTGACAGAGTAGTTGTCAAAAATAATAATTTAGAATTAATGTTCCAGAATAGGTTGTTTAATTTATTGTTTAATTTAGTTACGTTGCCCTTAATTCTGAATTTTGAATATTTTGGGATATATTAATTTACTGGTGGGTCTAAGGGGCCTACTCCGATATTTATCTTAACGCCAAAGAAACCACCGAAACCTTGACAGAGTTGGTTTGAATTTAAGAAATGTGTGTCGAAATGTGGCCAAAATCGGTCAGGGCCATCCGGCTCTTATAGGTGCCTGGCCGGCAACCACCTTTTTATCTCATTTAAGGTCGGTTCTTTAGGCGTATAGCCGACGGAAATCGCCTAAATGAGATTTAGCGTCATCTCAGACGTTATTTGCGCTTATTCGGTCTTTTATAAGTGAACCAGTCATCAGTGATCCCTTGAAGGTATGCTGGATCAAGTCGAGAGCGATTGGGAGGATGATGTTTTTCTATCGGACTTTTCGGTTCTTTAGAATGTCTTATTGGAGGATATGTGTAATCCTCCAATGGACTAATTCTCCCAGAAGGACATATGGATTCCTTTTCTTGACTACTTGGTTCTAATAAGCTTAAATCCCATCCTTCGTATTGGCCATTGTGGTCCCAACACAATGTTGAGGATAGATTTGTGTTGTCTGATCTTTTTTCATAATAAAGTCGGTCTACTATTTTCCCGAACGTATGCATTAAGTTCGTATTTGTGTCATCTGCATATGTTGGACATTTGTCCCAACATAGGCATTTTTTTGTAGTGTTTATCATTTTATCCATCATTTCTGGGTTAAATGTTTGGCACTCTTTGTTCTCTAGCTGTGGAGGTGTTTCTATCTCTGAGGCAGTCTGAGTGCCTACAGTGATATTTTGTTTCTCATGACTGGTAGCCAGTAGACTTTGATCCTCTGTTTGCGAGGCTTTTGTGACTAAGTTATGTATCTTAGGACGCGCTGGCGCTGGAGCTGTTGGCTCTACAGGACCGGCGTCTTTCTTCTTGGCAGCAGGAGCTAGCTCAACTTGAACTGCAGAAGAAGGCACTTTAGTTTTTTTAGATTTTCGTCTTTTTGGGACAGCAGCAGGAGCGAGCTCTACTGTAACTGCTTGTGTTTCTGTAGCAGGAGTGACCTGAACTATTGTTGCTTGACGCCGGGCGGGCTTGGGAACCTTGGCATGGCGATTCGCTTCTACTTTTACTTTGTAATAGCATAGACGTTTTATTTTAAGGACCTCTTCCTCGTCGGAACCACCCGCCAGGGCTGCTATAAAGATTGGCAGCGGCTTCTTAGTTCTCCCAGAAGTCATGTTGACCACTTGGAAGACTTCGAAGCCATGACCCTTAAAGTCGTCCTGGATCTTGGATGGATCCACGCCAGAGTCGATTCCTTTCACTACGAATTTGCGCGCTGTAGCTCGCGGTTTATTGTTCCCCTCACCAATGGGGAATGTTACGCTGCAGCAGCAGCTGTCGGTATTTATGGTAGGCCGATCATGAAGCCAGCCTGACCCTTGTGGCCGAGCGGCGTAGGTTCACAAGTGAATGTGTGCGGCTCGTTTTGTGCGAAAACCCTGTTCGCGGCTTCTAATTCGGGCGGTTAATTCCCGACTTATCAGCAGTGCAGAGGGTTTCGATTGAGATTGGCTCGAGTCCTGAGTCCCTGAACCTCCAGTGGCCCCGCCGTCGATGAACGGTGGGTCCTCCGGAGGCAGGTCGACTGTCATCGGTAACTCGGCTTTACTGGCAGTCGTTGCTGCAGGCCTTGGAGACAATGGCATTTTTCTCCGCTTGAGATTTCAGGCGCGTTCGCTGCGCGATTGGTGGAGAGTAGGAGCGACGTTGTGGCTCGATGTCCTTTTCTTGGGCTTTCCCATGATGGAGGGTTCTATTTTTGAGGTTAGGAAATGGTATCACAGGTTGGAGGTGCCCTGACAAAGACCTGGGATAGGGGCCGAGCTAGGGGCAGAGGGATAGGCCTATTGCCTTTTGAGGTAAGGGTGCTAACAGGGTGGGTGGGTGGGTAGGTTGTAGAACCCCCGCTAAAAAAGAAATGCTGCCGGGACAGTTTTGCAATGCCGCCTGACCCACGCAAACGCTGCCGCTTGGCGGCGTGTACGCTGTCGCTTTGCACGATTGAGTGCGAGGGAGTCGATCCCGGATGCCGTCCGTTAGGGCTTCACTTTGCCGGTAGGCTGGAGTGCTTCTAGACGATCAGGAGCTCCTTCCTCTTCCACTGCTGGCCATCGACTCATGCTGGTGCTCGAATGGTCCTATGTTACCAATTGAGACAAGAGAGAGAACAGTGGAATAGTCTGAATGCGGCAGACAGCCTAAAGACTGTTGCGGCTACAGACATACTTTAGGTTGGCCGAGGCCATCCTCGGGTACCAGGGCTATTCGCCCTTTTGCCCCGTTAATTTTGAAGAGAGAGCCGAAAAGAAAATAATGAGTGAGATGAATGTGAGACCAATGGCAGTGTGTGTGTGCGTGTGAGTGTCTTCCAATGTGTTAATGCACGTCGGAGGAAGGACGGGTGTTATTGCAGGTTCTGAGTACAGCCAATCGTTTGTGTTAGCAGGCTTTCCTGTAGCGTGTCTAAGACCAGTCCCAGAACCGAAGTTTTATTCCCCGCCCGGCTCATATTTGGAAGGGATGAATTTACTGGTGGGAACTGGGGTACTACTCCGGGTATTTACCTTGTCGCTATGGAAACCACCGAAACCAATAGCAGAGTAGCTTGTTAAAGATAAATTTTGATATGAGAAATAGAGAGATTGTGATTTTAGGTTCGGGGGAATAATTTTGAATATAAAATTTTGAATTCAGAATAAATTGGGGATGGATTAAATTTACTGGTGGAGACTAGGGGCCCACTCCGACATTCGTCTTCGCGCCAAGGAAAACCACCGAAAACCTTGGCAGAGTGGGGGTGAAGTTACTTGAGAAGTTATCGAAAGATGGCCAAAATCGGTCCGGGCCGTCCGGTTCTCAAGGTGCATAACCGGTAATTCACCTATTTGATAGCATTAGTGCTGATTGGAGCCCGGGATGGAGACGATTTCAGTGTCAATTATGATATCTCCGTCCCAAGTTAGTTTAATACGTAGATCCGATTGCTTTTGGTCTACCTGGAGTGTTGCCAGTAAGAAATCGCAAATGTTATGGGATAGAGTTGCGTGATGACCGAAGGTGGGGCATTCGGTCCAACATGTGCATGTGGGATCTGTTCCCACTGTTCTATCAACCATTATGGGCTTTCGTACAACGTCCTGAGGGGCTGTAGATTCGTACGGAACCGGGACAGTTTGAGTGCCCACGGCCGTTTTTCTTTTGGGCTTTGCTACGGCCCATTCTACATTCTCGGTTTGTGAGGCCGTAGATGTCTGTGTCAGGGATAAGGCAGCAGGAGCGAGCTCAACTGGAACTGCCTGTTTATCAGTAGCAGGAGTGGCCTGGGCTACTATTTTCTTTCTTCTAGGCGCTTCAGGTCGGAGTGCAATGGGCACCTCTGAGCCTGTTCTATTTGGGAGGGCAGCAGGAGCAATCTCAACTGGGACTGCCTGTGTCTCAGTAGCAGGAGTGGCCTGAACTACTAGTTTGGGGCGCGCAGCAGGTTTGGGAGCCTTAGCACGGCGGTACGCCTCCACTTTTACCTTGTAGTGGCATAGGCGAGTTAGTTTGAGGACCTCCCCGACGTTGGAGCCTTCCGCCAGGACTGCTATGAAAATTGGCAGCGGCTTCTTGGTCTTCCCAGAAGTCATGTTGGACCACCTGGAAGACCTCGAAGCCATGACCTTTGAGGTCGTCCTGGATCTCGGTTGGATCCACGCCCGAGTCGATTCCTTTCACTACAAATTTACGCGCTGTAGCTCGCGATTTTTTATTCCCTTCGCAGCAGGGAATTTGACGCTGCAGCAGCAGCTGTCGGTATTTGTAATAGGCCGACAGTGAAGTCAGCCTAACCCTTGTGCCGAGCGGCGTTGGTTCGCAAATGAATGCGCGCGGCTCGATTTCTGCGAAAACCCTGTTCGCGGCTGCTAACTCGACGGAGAATTCCCGACGTATCAGCAGTGGAGAGGGTTTCGATTGTAATTGGCGCGAGTCCTGTGACCCCGAACCTCCAGTGGGCCCACCGTCGTTGGACGGTAAGTCCTCCGGAGACCGGTCGACTCGAGTCCCCGAACCCCCGGTGGCCCCGCCATCATTGGACGGTGAGTCCCCCGGAGGCCGGTCGACTCTCGAGACCTGAGTCCCTGAACCACCGGCGGCCCCGCCGTCGTTGGGCGGCGAGTCCCCCCGAGGCCGGTCGACTGTCATCGGTATCTCGGCTTGTCTGGCAGGAGATGCTGCAGTTTGTGGCGTCGATGGCTGTATTTTCCCCGCTTGGGATTTCTGGCGCGTTCGCTGTGCGATTGGTGGAGTGGGAGCGTCGTTTCGGCTCGTTCTCTTCTTCTTATTGGGCTTTCCCATTGTGTGAGGGTTCTTATTTAAGGTTTGGGAAATGGTATCACCGGTTGGAGGTGCCCTGACAAAGACCCTGGGATAGGGGCCGAGCTAGGGGCAGAAGGGATAAGGCCTATTGCCTTTTGAGGTAAAGGTGCTAACAGGGGGGGGGGGGGGTAGGTTAGAAGAACCCTCGCTGAAAAAGAAATGCTGTCGGGACAGTTTGCTATGCTGCCTGACCACGTGACGCTGCCGCTAGGGGCGCTGGGCGCAGTCGCTGAGCACGATTGTGTGCGAGGGAGTCGTTCCCGGATGCCGTCCGTTGAGGCTTCGCTTGCCGGTGTGCAGGAGCGCTTCTAGGACGATCAGGAGCTCCTTCCTCTTCCACTGCTGGCCATCGAATCCCTATGTTACCAATAAAATGTCTTGGCCTTTTATATTATTTCCGAAGGAAGTTCTATAATTGGCTCAAGTATTCCCTTTTAACAAATTTAATGTTTTGCAAATCTGACCATATTCAACCCGTCAATCAGACTTGCAATTTTTTTCTAAATGAATACACATGTATAAGCTAGGTACATGTACCTGCCAACTCTTGAGTTACCGTTAACCACTGTATAACAACAGCTTATTGTGTGGTCCCAAATAAATTTTAATTCTAGGAATTACACCTGCCACACTGCTTGTATATTATATAATCTACTATTGATGATTTAATATTCATTTTTTCTCGTAAAACTTTTAATAATAATGATAATAATGATGATGATAATAATAATAATAATAATAATAATAATAATAATAATAATAATAATAATAATAATAATTCATTCATTTTGAGAATGTTCCTCTTCATTGGGGATTTTCTCCAACCAATCTTAGTAATTAACAAGAATTAAAAAAAATACATAAATGACTACAGACTTATAGACTACCAGTTTAGCAAGAAACGTTTAGAAATGTCCCTTAATTAAAGTTCTCAATCGTTCTCTTTCCTCTGTGTCTTCATCTGAATAATAATAATAATAATAATAATAATAATAATAATAATAATAATAATAATAATAATAATAATAATAATAATAATAATGTCGGCCGCAGTGGACTAGTGGTTATCCTCCTTGCCTCTGGTCCCGAGGGTCACGGTTTCAAATCCGGCCGGTGTCAATCGATTTTTTTTTAGAATGGAAAAATCCAAGAAGCAAGTCCTCCGAGAGGGACTTTAAGCTGTGAGTCCCGAGTCTGAAGAATTTCAGGCTCATAAAATATTCTTAAGACTGAATAAAAAGGCCTCTAAGCAAAATTTACCGAATTTACCCATTCTAGTACTACCTTCGTTTTCTATATGTTATTATATGAGACGGAACGCTGATCCCAGGCCAATAAATGACATCTATCCGAAAACAAGTGTAACTGAATTAGTACGGTTGAATATCTCTCCTATGTCTCGTTGAGAGAAACAAGAGCTTATAAGAATAACCAGTATTGCCAGTAATAATAATAATAATAATAATAATAATAATAATAGTAATAATAATAATAATAATAGTAATAATAATAATAATAGTAATAATAATAATAATAATAATAATAATAATATAATGACCTCGTATTAAGTTCATGCTCTATTGATAGTTTTAACTTTATCGTATGTGTGGTTTTATCCATGACTATATTAATATCGTATGTAATGATAATAAAAAACATATTTTATTTGACTCTCTTAAATTTACTATCATATTTAAATTCTAGTATCTTTTTAAGGCAGTTCTCATGTAATATATTTTCTACGCAAGCATATGTATGTAGTGGAATAAAAGCTTGGGCTTTTATATTTGCGCGAGACAATCATCACGACCGGGGTTCTGCGGGGGTTCAATTTTTCCAGTGTCTCATAATGGACATAAGATATGCTTCCTATCCTGAGAGACTCTTGGAATTCCAGGTCATTGTCTCTTCTCAGATAAGATTCCTGGAAACGTTATCAAGCCCGCCTCCCATTTTATGTAAATTCCTTCTGTTGTATATATCCCGCATGCCAGCAGTGAAAAGCAGTGCTTCACCATAAACGATTAAAACATCACAAGATACCAGAATTAGGCCTAGATCGTTATACAATACTCTTATTATCAGAAGTGCATAATTCTTAGAAATAATTAGATAAACAATTCAAAATTTATTCCATTTCTCTTATATAAATATGTAAATGAGTTAAACCAAAGACGTTTTATGCTTATAGAGGATTAAAACACTTTTTGAAATGGTTTCCAGACGAAAAATGGTGGACGGGGATTGTGTATTATTGTTCCCTAAGATCAAAGGATGATTTGTATCCAAATGACCAATTTTTAGTTTTCGCCGATTGTTTTGCAAATATTCTGTCTCAATATCTCCCCTAGTTCATTTATACCCTGCATTATATATATAAATCCTTCTCCATGTGGGTATGCCACTGAACTCCTCAGAAATAACTGGACCGATTTTGATTAAATTGTGTGTGTGAGAGAGTGGATGATTTACATTCACAACTGGATCTTCTAATATCTAATATGAGTTCTTCTGAAGTGAAAATTCGCTCTAGCTGTCAAAATTTTCTATGTTTCACAATGAAACTCAGTATATCCTATTAAAATGGGTATTATCCAAACATGAGCGGAATCCGTTAATTAGAAGTGGATATTTACCTAAAATCCGAAATAAAAAACTGACCAGCAACCGCCATGTTCGGGTTGTCTCAGGATATTCCATACAATTTTATTAACCCCTTTGATATTTTATTCATTTAGGTGTAGCAACGCACGCCGGCTGTTTGCTAGTAAATAGGTTAGGTTGTAACTTTAATAGTGACAACTATTTATTTATTACTAGTATACAAGTGACAGACCTGCGAAACGTCTACAGTTCTTCAGTGTAGTATAAAGCATTGTCTACAACTCGTTTCCAGCGATGTCCAAGTCGTATTATCCCTGTAGCAGCTCCCGTTCTGTTGATGTTTTCTGATGGACCGCATTAATGCCAGCAAAATCTCGGGAACAGTCTGGAATCGAATGTCACAAAGTGGTTCCTTCAACTTACGGATCAAATCATAATCACAGGGGCTTAAGTCCCGAGAATTTGATGGATGGAAAAGCACTTTCCACCCCCAGCGACGGTTTAGATTAGCTACAGGTGTGCCGTGTGCGCCCGAGCATTACCCTGCAAAATTACTGGAAGGTTCTACAAAAAAAATCTGGGCGCTTCATTCGCAACGCTGAGCACAATACATTTTTCAACCATTATCGCTGTTCCTGCTTTGTAAACATAGCGAAACACCACAGCTTAGAGCGACAATTTCAGAGGAGACAAACTTCCTCTCTCCAAAGCTCATTCATTTTTGAGACGTAAGAACAAGTCCATTTACTATAGGACAGGTCAGAACATGTGACAGAAGTTACAACAATTAACTCCGTCTTATTTCGTTTCTATACTAGTGTTATACAGAGTGTATCAAAAAGGATGGCGCAAACTTGCATGGTTTGAAAGTACACGATAATAGAAGCAACAGTGTTCCAGTAAACATGGGTCCACAAACGAGCCGTTTGCGAGATAATTACGAATGTATGGTTACAAGCCGCCACTGACTTCACTGTAAACATCCTAGTTAGTAGACATTTATTTGAATTTAGACTTTACTATTAATTTTTCATCTCATTTAGTTCACATTTCACAGTTTACTTCACTTATGGGTTACCTGTTAAAGGAGATGTTAAAGTGTCTTTCTTGCATCAGGATGCAATATTGAGCTCGTCTCTTCAATGAATGTCGAATTCTTTCGAAAACCCCTGTATCATTTCTGAAATGTTGACAAGCATGTACAACTCTCTGCTCCAGTTTCTTCAATCGTGTTTAACGGGTGTGCTGTACATTTCGCTTTTGAGGTGACCCCAGACATAAAAATCCAAATGATTTAGATCAGGTGATCTTGGAGGCCAAGGTACAGATCCGCCTCGAGCTATCCATCTTTGGCCGTATCTGCGCGTTAGATGCCGTCTCACAGCAGCAGCAAAATGTGCCGGAGCTGCATCATGCATGTACCACAAACTCCGACGTTGCTGAAGGGAAACATCCTCAAGCTATCCTGAAAGATGACGCCGCAGAAACCTAATGTACCTCTGTCCATTAAGTTTTCGTGGAAGAATGTGTGGCCCAATGAGATAATCACCTAGTACGATGTTACAAACTATGACGTCAGTGGCGGCTTGTATCCATACATTCGTAATTATCTCGCAAACGGCTCGTTTGCGGACCCATGATTACTGGGACATTGTTGCTTCTATTATCGTGTACTTTCAACCATCCTTTATGATACAGCCTGTATACATATATATATATATATATATATGAACTTCGGGTAATGTGGACTCCTATTTTGAATTTGTTGTTTTTCTTCTTTTAATTACGGGATTTGAATTTTGTTTAATTACGGTGATTATCATTAGTTTATAACATGAAATAGCATTGTTATTTTATTCAAATGTGGAAATATCTTCACAATTTAGAAACTTTTTTACATTACAAGAAAGGTGCACTTTAAACCTCCATATGCGGGTGAAGTAGACCCTAGAGTCGACGCTAGCTTTTAGACTATTTTTAAGTTTATTTACTCTATTAATTTATACATACAGGCACATATTATTCTGAAAATATTTATGACTGATCATAATTAAAAGATGTCCACCGCTGTGGTCTCGAGGTAGTGTGCTGTCTTGTCACGCAGCTGGCCCGGGTTCGATCCCCGGTCGGAGCAGTTTTTCTGGGTGAGGTTTTATCGGGGTTTTTCCTCGCCTGTAAGACAAATGTCATGAAAACTTTAAGGCTTAAACGATCCCCGAAATCATATGGCCATCATCATCATCCTTCACCGGTGTGGAAAGCAACGGGAAGCTAGCACACCTACAATTCCCTGCAAGCATAGCATGAAAATACTATGATTGCAGTAAATGACCTGCCTTCGGGCAGAATTACTATGGATGGATGGATAATTAAAAGCGTTTATATTTATTTAATATTTTGAAAACTTATTGTTGATTATAACATTCACATGTCATTCAATTGCAGAATGTGAGTGTCTTTGGGTTTAGTAAAATTACAAGGATAAACTAATTAACTAACTCACTGGCACTTTCGAACCCGGAGGTTCATGGGCGCGCGGACAAAAATTACAAGGATATTAAATAAAATTAATTAAGTGCATGGTTTTATATATAAGCATCCTCATTGATAAAATATACGTATTCCACTTTAACCGCCTCGTGGAGGGTCACATTAACCGAATTCCTTTGTAATGTTTAATTGTCTCATATCACATAATATCAAACCAAACCCGTCAGTATACTAAAACAGCATCTACATAATATACTTCGTTTAGGAGATTTTTTAAATATTTATAACGTTTAAGATTAATTCTTAGCTTGAAAAACTTTTAAGCTGGTCGTTTTCATAAATATGCCTATCATAAATAAACCCTTCTGCGCAAAAAATAATATTGAACATGTCTATGTAGATTAGGGGAAGAAGTTAAAATATTTTCTGTTATAGGGCAGCACCAATTAAAGAAGATATCAACAGGGTCCACTCAAACCGAAGGATCCACATTACCCGCATTTCCTGATATACTCCATACCCCTATATATTCTTTTAGCAAGTGTTGGACAAACATTATTTAATACAATTAATACTCTGATCAATAATGTTCTTAATTAGTATGTATAACTCGTATGTAAGATATTATACTATGATTAAATATTCATTTTCCTCTGATTGTATCAAATATAGCCTACTCTTTTCTGTCTAACAAAGAAATTGGTTATTGTATGACGAAACCTACCATACAGTTTCTCTCAGAGAAGCGGTTCTGACATACCAAGATCGTGTCCAAAAATTATCTGCCGTTTTTAACTGCTAGGCACAGAAATCGAAACCAGAATCTAGCAATGGCAACCCACTGTACGAAGCTAATGGACTCCGTGCACGTGTAAAATGGAGTACAGTGAGGCAGGACGCGGACGGGTAGCACTTTGTGAGGGTTATCCAGTAGTTGTATTACTTCCCTGAGTTTAGATGAGGGATTTGGCGCTGAATTTTAATGCCTTGCAGTTAAAAGCAGATGATTTTTTGGACACACTCTTGGCATATCATAATGTTTCTCTGGGAGAAATTTCAAGGTAGAATTCATCATGCAATGATTGACAATTTCCTTCTAAGTAAAACGTTTAAAATCGTGTGTAATTTCTTGTCAAACTTTATTATTTTAATTTTTCTGATTCAAAGTAAACTTCTAAATAGAAATAGTGAATAAACAGGACTTAACCGTCAGAAATATTGGCTGTCCTTAACTTCAAGATAAAATGTTAAGACATATTTTATTGCTATGAAAATAATAAAACATAAAAATGAGTCTAATATGATTTTATTCCAAGAATATTTACATTTCGAAATTAAACACTGCTGCTTGATTTTCGAGATATTACTGATAAAATCCATAAACACAGAAAAACGGGTGAAAATAATAAACAAAATTATGGATCCTTCCGCAATATAAAGGCCACAAGAGTACACCTAGACCAGTAACCTACTATGTGTTATGCAAGTGAGTCGTGGACAATGAGAAATAAGGACATCCGTCGTATCATAGATGAAGTTCATGGAATCGACAGCAGAATATTCCCAATAGGGCCACAAAAGAAATGAAAGAGATCCTGCTGTAAATTCAGTCAAAATCAGTTATTCATTTTATAAATAAGTACCACTGCAAAATTGGAAACTCATGTACAACATATTTCTAAAAATAGAAACTCTAGGCACAAACATGGTAGAGTCATTAAGTTTTGAGACTGACCGCATAGTGGCGCTGTGGTGCACTATAGCGCATAGGTGGCGCCGTGGTATGGTACCTCGTCAGTTAGTCTCTCGTCCCAGCAAGAGACATTTGAGTGCATGCACTGCAAGCAGAACTACGGTATTTGTTGTGACGGTGATTTGAATGCGCTCGTCGGAACCAGAGATATCACAGTTTGAGCAACGGGCCAACATAAAGTTCTGTCAGAAATTAGTGAAAAACCGTTGCCGAAATGTTTCAAATGATGCAGCAGGTTTACGGTGAGGACGCATTGAATCGCAGTTTTGTGTTTATTCGAACCGAACGCAAGATCGAAGAAGTTGTAACGTTGGTGCGTGCTAACCGCTCCCATTCTGTAGATGATCTCGCAACAGCAGTAAGGGTCAGCCATGGTACTTGCTACAAAATTCTGTCTCATTACCTGAACATGTATCGTGTTACAGAGCACAGTGTGCCACGAATCCTGTCGCAAGACCAACGTGATGATCGCATGACGATTTGTGGTGACCTCATCAGTAGTGCAGACGATGATGCAACGTTTCTCAACCGGATAATACCTGGAAGACGAAACATGGTGTTTCGTTTAGGATCCGCAACTGAAACGACAATCAGTCACCTGGAAAACGCCCATTATCACCACGACAGAAAAAACCGCGATAAGACAGGTTAAAAGGCAAGGTGATGCTTGAACTGTTTTTTTTAATTCAAATGGAATTGTTCATATTGAATTCATCCCAGAAGGTGCAACTGTAAACAATACCCGCTACAAAGAGATCCTGAGACTTTTACGCGATTCAATTCGTCGCAAGCGACCTGAGCTTTGGCGTACAAAGAACTGACTCTTGCTACACGACAACGCCCCTGCTGCACATCGTTCTTTCCTTGTCCAAGAGGGACCTGCAAGACAACAGGCGACAGTTTTGCCATATCCTCCGTACTCATCTGATCTCGCACCATGCGAATTTTTCTCTTTCCTCGCATGTAAGCAATACTACGTGGGCGTAGATTTCATTCTTCCGAAGAGGTCATGACTGCCACAAGAGACGCCAAACGGGACCTTCCTGCCAACATCTTTCAGCGGTGCTTCCAGCAGCTATACCAAAGTTGGCAAACGTGCATAACGGCCAAAGGCGACTATTTTGAGGGAATATGTGGTTCTGTTTAAGTGTACGCCGAGTTATCGGCATCTTGTGAAACATCCAGATTCTTGTGGGTGTCTACCCTCCAGGCGTAAAGTCTCAGAACTTAATGACTGTAGTAATAGAAAGAGATATTTGAGCCATTCGATGGAGATATGGGTTGAAAATCCAGCCTTGAGATCGTAAGAGGCCATCAAGCCTCTGGAAGAGGAAAATGGTGATGTTGATGATGATGATTATGAATATGGGTAAGTAATAGTCTATGAGGTTTCGGACTGGGTTTAAAAAATACCTCTAATTTTTCGGAATAGTTATATTTTTTTTTTATCTGTCCACCGCTGTGGTCTCGAGGTGCTGACTTGTCACGTAGCAGGCCAGGGCCCGGGTCTCCGGTCGGGACAAGTTACCTGTGTGAGTTTTTTCAGGGGCTTTCCTCAACTGTGAGGTAAATGTCAGAAAACTTTAAGACCCAAACGTTCCCGAACATCATTTGACCATCATTATCACCATCATATTCACTTCATTAGATTATGTTTTGGATTAAGGCCTCTTCTGACGCATCATTAGTCATCATCCATCATATCATTGGGGCAGCGTAATACCGCCTTCCAGGGGACCCAACCTCAGAAGTGAGTAGCAATACGCCAATACCAGGAGAGAATGCCAGAAATATAAAAAATCAAAACTGGTGGCATTGAATGAAAAAAAAAAATGTTTTGTTATAAATTTAGTTTTACAATCTCTCAATTAATAGTAATTTGTATACCGTAGTAGCCTACATTCTTCAAGAATAAAACTGCCGACTTTCTCGAAATTACATAAAATAACACTGAAATAGCAAAGTAAAGTTTCACAATTCACAAGAACAAAGTTAACTGAATGTGTGTCTGTGTGTTTTGTAATGTTACTCACTGCACTTTAGATCCTTCGTGTTACGTGCCGGCCGGATAGATGACATTTATGTGCTCTATTTTACAAATTATGCACCACTTCAGCAGATCACTTTACGTATTGTGTACAGAGAAGAATGTAGGAGCAGTGTATGTTGATGTGTTTTTGTAGTGTAAAATGTATTGTACGAGGAATGATGAGAACAGAAGGGCGAAAGTGAAACCCGGTGCCGGCAAGTAGCCTACTGCTAACGAAAAACATGAAAGGGGCCACCAGGCTTAATGATGCCATCTGATGCGACCGACCAATCAATATCAAAAATACCACATGCCTTCTTAACATACGTACTGCGGAAGGGGGTTTTCAATTTAATGCATAATGTAGCGATTAAAAATTGTACACCACCACCTCTCCTGGCCTCGAAATTAAAAATTTTGCAATTGAATTAGGATGTTACCATCTGAGCCAGCACAGTGGACATATAAGTATACCAGACTTTTCCACCAAGCGGTTACCATTTACACACATTTAAGTTTTATGTAACTACTAGCAGACCCGACAGACTTTGTCCTGTCTGAACGTTATATATTTTTGATGAGCCGTTTAACACTCGTTAAATTTTATAGAATCACTGACACAAATAAGCACTGAAAGCTGCTAGTCATTTTTAATTTCGGATTTAAGGTAAACATCCACTTCTAATTGTTGGATTTCGTTCATTTGTGGGCAGTACCTACCTCCGTTTATTTTAATAGTTTCGTTGTGAAACATCGAAAATAGTGACCGCTAGAGCGATTTTTAAATTTTCACTTCAGGTGAACTCCTACACCTAATGGTGTCTGATGGTTTAATTGTGATTCTAAACCATCCAGGGACCCACGCAAGCATATACAAAAATGTCATCAAAATCAGTCCAGTCATTTAGGCAGTTTTTAATTTCGGATGTCAAGTAAATATCCATTTCTAATTGCTGGATTTCACTCAATTTTGAACAATACCTATTTCGGTTTATGTTAATAAGATAAACTGAGTTTCGTTGAGGCACATCAAAAAATGTGACCGCTAGAGCGATTTTTAAATTTTCACTTCAGATGAACTCCTTCACTTAATGATTTTAGATGGTCCAATTGTGAATCTAAACAATCAGACCCAATCAGACACACACACAAAATTTCATCAAAATCGGTCCAGTCCTTGAGGAGGAGTTGAGTGACAAACACACGCACAGAATAATAATCATCAACATCAAAGCTTAGGCCCTCTGGCCCGTTCCGACTTCAAGAGATTTGGTCTTTCCATCTAGTAAATGGTCTTCCTTCGCTTCTATATCATGTAGGTCTTTAGTTTAAAATAATTTTAGGAGATATAACATCTGGGATTCTTAGTAGATATTCGTACCAATTTTGTCTTTGTCAATTTTTTTCCATCAATTAAAAATATTTAATTGATATCTTATCTCAGAACTTATTTTCTGGTCCGTAAGTGTAGCCTGCCATTGGCCTTAAAAATTTCATCTCCGCTGCCTCTATTGTTCTCCTATCCGTACGAGTCAAAGTTCAATATATATATATATATATATATATATATAAAGATAAAATAGTAGGCCGCGGTGGACTAGTGGTTATGTTCCCTGCCTCTGGTCCCATAAGTCGTGGATTTAAACCCGATCGGGGTTGATGGATTTTTATACGATGGAAAAATCCAAGGAGCAAATCCTTCGGGAGGGACTGAAGATTTTCAGGCCCATAAAAAACCCTGAAGCCTTATTTAAAAAACTGTAAGCAAAATTTACTACCCTCATATTCCTACTAATATCTTAGTTGCCTGCTAGATGTCTCATTGGGTCGATATGACATATATGGGCAAATAAGCGTAACTAAATTAACCTGGTCTAGTAACTCGTTACAAAGGAGAGAATAAAGCTGAACATTGGGCTTCGCCATTGAGAGATAATTATAAAATAAAATATTGGAATTGCGGGTACGCCGTAGCGTTGATGGTTAAGCCAATACGCTACAAACCGGAAAGTGAGGATTCTAGTCCCGGTAGGATCAGGATTTTTAAACTGACCCAAACCTTGTGGTGGCGTCACGGCCCTGGGGTCGACTCACCCTATAACGAAAATGAGTTCCTGACGCTTGTTTCGGGGATGAAGGCGGCCTTCACGCAGGGCTGACAACCCGCTGGCATCAAGTGCAGATTGTCTTAGAAAAAAGTGGTAAACCTTAACCTCCTACTACCCCAAGGGTCTCCTATGGCCTGTAATGGGATCAGACTTAATATTGAAGTACGTTCCTGGCAGATGCCGTCTCCTCAACTAGGTTAAAATACTTTAAAACAGTAGACCATTTGGAAACCGGTTTCCGTCTTCAGTAGAAAGATAAGAGCTACTCTGAGTAGATCTGAAATATTTTAAACTAGTTGAAGTCTAGGGCAAGTGTCAGGTATTTATTTTAATATTTTATTTTGTGACTGTTTACATCAATCTAATTCTATTATATAATTCGTATTTATATAACACTAAGACATAAATGCATTTCGATAGCTCATATCGGTTACCTAAAAAGCTGTAAATGATAATTTTTCAGTCGTAAAAGTAGTTTTTATGAGTAAACGTTACCTTCATTGTTATTTTATTTGATGCTCATTACCATTTCAGGTAATTAGCGTCACAATTCAATCATGCGCGTGAAAAGGTCGACAAACGTTAATTAGAAGCCTCTTGTTTCATGCTTGAGGTTCCTTGACGTGCCGTAAATCGTCCCACGAATTTAGTACATTCTGAAGATTTTACAAACTCAACAATTCATCGACCCCTGCGAATCTTTGAACGAGAGACGGACATGGTAGACCTCTAAAATAACAGTACCGACTGTTAGTAAATCTCTCTACATGATCTGATAGTAGAGAGCTAACATACTGGAATTCCATTTGTCTTGTTAACTCTCATCTAACAGATAAATATTGTTTCAAAATTCTGACTATTGCATCACTGAGTCACGATTTTCTAAGAAATGTAGATGTGAGTTCAAAATGTAAAAATTTGAAATTTTAGCGAATTCCAAAGGAATGTTGGTATTGAGGTTTAATTCATGAAAATGTGTTTGATTTTTTTAATCATCTATCCCATTTATTAGCAAAATTAGGACTTTATTGAAGAAAACATTCAGTAAACTAAGCGAATTCCTCAGCAAGTCGAATATCAGGTCAAATTTGTTGTTTACGGAAGATATATTTATTTTGTTAAATTGAAAAAAACTCAATTTCTGATGTCAACTTATTTAAAAATGTCGAACCGTAGTGAAAACAAAGCGATTTTTAAATTCCCGTTTCAGGTAAATCCTAACTTCTAAGAGTCGAATTTACACTGAATTTTTAAGATCACATTCTAGTTATATTTTATAGTATATACTAAATTTCATTGCGAATAATCGAAAATTGCTATAGCTAGAGCGATTTTTAAATTTTTGTTTCAGGTGTAGACCTTATGGTCAGATTTTACTGGATAGCAAATTCGACCTTACGTTTCTTAATTTATTATATATAAGTTTGATTCTTATAAAACAAAAATTGCTGCCACCAGATCATTACAGACACACAATATACATACATATATATATATATATATATATATATATATATATAATGTGTATGTAAATGTTGGTACTGGTCATTTTCGGTGTCTACTACTTGGATTGTTGAGAATCTGTAAAAATTATTGAATTTTTTTTTTATGGAAACAACCTCAATCCTTTGAAATTCGCTTATATATAATTAATATATGTTCACATACCATAATATAATAATAATTGTTGTTCAAACCTGAAAATTGTTTTATATTGACTCACCCCACGTTTTGCAATAGAATGAAATTGGACCAAGGTATTGTTTAAATGCGTGGGATTTCCACTGGCTAAAAAAGTTGTTCTTTCCCGGATTGTATTTTTTGTCAAGCCAAGGTATTGTGAACATATTCTTAGAATCCATGCAGGAGACACTCTGCAATGTTGTTATGTCACATTGAACTACAATGACCTCACTTGCCTAGGTCATGTATTACAATATAAACCAAAGTCTCAATAACGTCAGGCATTCAATGTCGTATATTCACGTCACCCGTTATTAGTAGGCTATACTTGTGTATACTCTGTGGAAAAGCAAAAAAAAAAAAAAAAAAAGTATTGTGAATTATTTCTTGTATTTTCCAGTGTCATAGCCTTAATAATATATCATTATGCATAAGCATCTAGTATATATTTTTTGTATAGGTTCTTTATTTTCGTTGCATAGGGTTGTAAGGGGTAGTGACGTGTGTACAACCTCTCCTATCCAATTCTCATCCTCACCTTCTCGTGGTACAACCCGTTTTCACAAACGAGGCTCTGAGGACCGAGTCACGGCGGTATAACCGTTCCATCAGGTACTGAGTAAATGCGGTATCCTAATGTCTGTCCAGAGACTAAAAGGTAGCAGCCCTACCACTGGACTACTTAGCGTCGGGCCAGTAACCTGTCCTAAGGAACTTCAAAACTACTTTCAAGTCTCAACACGAAAAAAGCCAGAAGGAATTGAAATAAAGGAACCAGGACGTCCACTCAAAAGACTTCTGGATGGTGTTTCTCTTGAGGCCGAAACAGGTCAACAAATGGCCTAAATTCGTGAATGTACTATGATGATGATGATGAGATTTAAAGGAGTATTTGAGAATAAAATTCTTAAGAAAATTTTTGGACCAAAGAAAAATGGACAGGTGATAGGAGAAAATTACATAACAGTGAGCTACATGTTATTTATCGGAAGCCAGATATAATAAGAATAGTTTAGTTCGTAGACTGCGATGAGCAGGACAAGTGGCACGAATGGGGAGTGAAAGAGGTAGATGGGAGCTTCTAGCAGAAAAACCTGGGGGGAAAAGCCCAGATGGTAGATCAAGAATCAGGTGGGATAACTTAAACCATAACTTGAGGAAAATACATTATGCAGGGTTTGATTGGAAAACATTAGCTCAGGATAGGGATGTATGGAGAGTTTATGTCCACGCGGCCATGAACCTATGTGTTCGATAGTGCCAGAAAGGTAGCTAGTTAGTAAGTTAGATTTAAACATTATATCGTGTCAATCTGTTATCAGTATTGAAAATTTCGTGGGAAAAAAAAAGTAGCTAACAAAATTTCTCAAAATTAAAAAGTATATTTTTTTAAGTGGCAAGGAAACTTAAAATATGCTAATAATACATTTCAATTTAAAATAACTTATAGTTTATATAAAACAGAAATTAATTTAAAAAGAAAACTCGCAGATAACTTACTCATTGACAAGTAGATTGGATTAGTAGAGATGGGTTCGGGTTTTAAGATCCTAACACGGCAAACTTATTTTAGATTAATTGTATTTACCTTTCATAACTTTATAGAATTAATGAGATGTACGGTGATGTGTAATATGTGATGGTGTTCCTGATTGACGTGTGTCGACACGTCAAGCATTCACACACGACTCCTACCACCATTTATTTTGGCAGGGCCCAAAGGCCTCGAAGATATGCTGCAATCCTTATTTTGGCCTCATTCGGATTTTTTCCCCTCTACGTCGCGTCGTTAGGATGTACTTGAGGTGACCACAATATATCCCACAACTACATAGTGTTGTCACTGGATGGCACGGGGTTTTCCTCTTACTTATTTGGACTTAAATGAGTACAAAATGATTATATAAAATTCTTATTTTACTTTGTTTGCTTCTTCCAATTATCACTAAATCTTGATGTAACAACTTTTATTTTTATAAAGTTTATCAGATAATCACTTCTAACACAGTTACAGACACATTCCTTCCTAGACTAGACTAGAATAGACTATGTGTTGGAAGCTGGATCACGTTTCCAATAAGTATCCCCACCCCGAGCCAGCCAAGGATACATCCAGTGCCTGGATGCATCCTCGGCAGCCGAGAAAGGAACCAATGGTCCATGAACCATACTTCCGGCTACTTTAGGGATTTATATACCCTCTTTAGCCCTTTGGTATATTGTCAATGTGAATACCGAGCGCATATCCTGGTGCCGATCACAACCAGCCGCAGATCAGGAGACAAAGGTCCAGTGGTCGACATTAACAAGCCTATAAGCTGATCTTCGCTTATGGTCTTCTATTCGCTATCTCACCCAGCCACCAACAGGAAGACCGGAACAACCACAGTCGCAGCCCAGCCCCGAAGGGGCAAGAAGAGGAGGGAGAGTCGCAGGCCCAGCCAGAAACGGTTCCTTTTAGGTTAAGTTGACCTGTTGCGAAATTTTGGATTTGGAAAAATTATTAGGAATGAAATTTACAGCTGGACAGTAAAGGGACCACTCCGACATTTGTCTGTAAGCCAAGGGAAACCACAAAACCTTGACGGAGTGGCTTGAATTTAATCAAATATGAACATAAAAATAAAATAATCTGGAAAAAGTTAATAATAAATATTTATCGAGATGATCAACTTCTTCGGCTCTAAAGCGAAATAGCCCGCGGCAGCACCATTTGATAGTGTGTTAATTCACTTCCTGTATTTGAATCATCGTTTATGTACTCTATTAAAAATTTGTGCTTTTTATAATCCAGTTGTATAGAAACAACTAGATATTTTGGATTTGTTGTAGTTTATCAACTAATTTACTTAATTTAAAATCATGGCACCTCTTTTTGAGTGGGTAGTATTTACTGACCTATTCACAGTTGACTGAGCCATGGCTGTTTGAGTGCCTATGGTGTACTTTAGTTTAGGTGAGAGCTTGGGCTCACTTAAGACCTCGAGCTTCGATGCCTTTTCCTTCCGATCCTTTCTAGGTCCGGAACTTTTCTTTTTTTTATTAGTGCTTTTTACAGCACTTTGGGTCGATTTCTTGACGGGCTCACATCTGCGAGTGACTGACTCTACTTGATCTGAGCATTTGGGTGAGGCGTCAGGAGCAAGAACTACTGTAACTGCCTTTTTATTGGTATCAGGAGTGACCTGAATTACCTTTCTTTGAAGTCTTCTATAGGGTTCTATTCTAACTTCGTAGTGCATGAGTCTGCGAACTTGCAGTAGCTCATTCACTTTTTGGTCCATTATTCAGAGTGACCACAAACATGGGCAACGGGTTCTTGGTCTTGCCGGATGTCATATTAACAACCTTTAAGACCTCAAATCCGTTGTCCTTCAAGTTTCTTTGAATGAAAATTGGGTCTATCATGTAGTCGATGCCTTTGATTACAATTCGGTGTGTGGTTTGTTGTTTCCTATTTTCCTACTTTGTAAGGGATTTTCCTACTTTTAAGACGTTGTTGGTTCTTAATGAAAGCTGAAGATGAGTCAAGCTTAACTCTTGTACCGAACCTAGTTTTCTCAGAAATGAATGTGAGAGGCTCGGATTTGGCGAATTCCTCGTTCGCAGCTGCTAGCGAACAGGTGTAATCTACCAACAGGGAAGAGGTCGTTTTTATGGGAGGCGGGTCCCTCGTCTTCCGGCCTTCGGAGCCCCCTCCATGCTGAGGATTCCGGAGGCAAGGAGGCAAACAGTTGTGGCTCTGATTTGTTAGCAGCCTCTGCTACTAGTTCGTTTTGTGGCAGATGTGTTATTGCTTCCCTATGTCGTTTTGTAGTGATGTGCATCATTTTGACTCTTTCTTTAGACTGATATTTGACCTCATTGTGTTAATTAATTCTATCAGAAGTTAGAGATAATGGTAAACAGGTTAAAGAGGTGCCCTATCAAAGACCTTGGGTGAGAGGTCGAGCCTGACGCAGACGGAATAAGACCAATTGCTTTTGAATAGTAATTCTTCTAGTACCATTCTAGCTGCATTCTGCTCTCTACTTAGGGATCATGGCAGCTAAATTCCTTTAGGGCTATCGAGTGAGGTTAGTGGTTCATATAACCTCAGAATTATGGTGACAAGAAATTTCAGTGGTAATTTCTTAGAAGAATAGTGTGTCTTCCCACAACGAATGCAAGACTTCAAAAACTGCACCGTCGGCAAACAGAAAGTCCGAAGGCCGAACGTTAGTCTGATTCCTATCTTCTTTAGTGAGAAACACTCATAAATTTAGTTAGTAGTCCATCTTACAATGGAATTTTACCTATGCAAGGCATAGGGTAAAATGTTTGTTCATGAAGAGAAATTTTTCCATTGGTGTTAAACTAGCCAATAGTGGCTGCACTCCTTGGAGAAATCCTTCTATATGTGCATCTAATGTTGGTCGCTGTAATTGACGGCCCCGGTCTTGAACTGTTTTGCTCTCTTGTATGGTTGGAGAAGAAGTGCCAGGCAGTAAGGCTGCAGTAAAGGAAGTAAATGGTTTAGCTTTCACCGAAGTGAATGTTCTGGGTTGTGATTGTGTATTGATTTGTTGTTGGATAGAACGGACTGTCCTATTATTATATGCTTCAAGGGCCGCCTTAAAACCTGGGCAGCCACTATAGGACGTCGGGTGACCGGACTCTCAGCAATTTAGGCACTTTAATAGATTTTTGTCTTTCTGGGCCGCGGCCTTGGTGGTACACTCATGTGTCCATGGGTCCTGGCACAGACGACGCATCTTGGAGTCCAGCTACAAGCTGGGAAAGTATGATTAAATGCTTGGCACCTAAAACACTGTTTAAGGCCAGACCTCGGCTTGTACGGTTCTATTGCTATCACAGTAAAGAAGAGTCTGTTCAAGTTATAGATTTCGAGAGCTTTAGAAGTTCTTTCGAGCTCTAGTTTCCAAATTGGGAATGGTATTTCGGAATTATTGTCCTTTTCGATAATCTGTTTGATTGATTTAAGAGGAAATCCTATTAATAGAAGTTCCTCTTGAATTCTTTTATAGGAGTACTTGAAGGTAGCCTCTTTAGAAGTACTCTAAGTGGAGTATCTTTCTTCATCTGGTATGTATAGTATTCCTTTTTCAAGAAAGTAAAATAGTTCTTGAGTATGAGAAAGTCCTCCACTGAGATAGTATAGTATCTCAGTCCTTCCCTGGAACTAACTACTTTTGGGTGTTCACCTAATAAGGTCTGTAATTCTCTGTTCATTCGGAACAGATCCCGTGACCAATTACAGTAATTGGTGGGGGTTCTCTGTCCCGTAGTGTTAGTCCCACAGGAAGGCACCGATCTATTTGGTATACCAGTCGATGGACCAACTTCCATTGCAGATGGAGCTACTGGTGAGGAAGTCTCAGCAGTTGAAGTACTAGGTTCAGCTAGTGCTGAAAATCTGTTTGTAGTTTCAACCACACTGGTGTTTCCACAGTGTGTCTTGGTAGGTTTTCTTGTGTCACCTTTTTGATGACTTCTTTTGTCAATTTGACTACTTTGGTTGCTTCAGCTTTAGATTTTTATTTTTTATTTTATTTGTATTAGAAGATTATTTTGACTGATTTTGATTATCTTTTAGATATTTCTGCCTTTTAGCATTTGAATTAGTTTCAGTTTCATGAGTTTCCTTTTTTCAGTTTTCCTCATCTGAGAGGAAGTTTCGCTGTGAGTAAGAAAGCAGTGCGTTTGAACGTCAATCGCACATGCCTTTAACTCTTGCAGCATAGCTTCTAGTAGAGGGAAACCAGTAGGTTCAGTTTGGGATATAATAGTGAGTCGTTCAAGACACGCTGTGGTTAAATCACGAGCCATATCGAATCTCTCATATGCTTCATATGTAATGAGATAAGTTATAATTGAAGAAAAAGTACAACGTATTTCGTGGATTAGATTTTGGAAATTTGAATTCTCTTTATATTTATGTTTAGTGATATAGCACTCAAATTTATAGGATTTAATTTCCCACATTGAGAGAGGTCCGATTTCCTCATTTTCCAAGAAAGATGGATTTTGAATTTCCATACCAAAATATGACATTGGGTAGAAAATTTAGACTAATCTACTCACTTGTCACCACTGGATAAGGCCTCAATACAAATAATTGTATAAAACACACAACCCTTACCTGTAGCACTTCACACGATTTCAACTAAATTATCGTAATATCACGATACAGAGATAACACGTGGCCAGGCTGAAAGCCTGGTCTAGGAATTTGCTGCCAGCCCTACCGATTGGCTGATGTTAGAATCACTATTAGGTATCAGCCAATCACAGCATACGATAGACTGCTAGTCTCTATCCATTTATTGATTTTTCGTCTTGCAGAGCACTGGCGTCTTAGACGATCCAATCACTGCAGTACACTCAGCAAAGTTGACATTTCAGGTTCGAGAAGAACAGCTCAATAGATGTTATTTTGTTGATTTTTCAAACTAGAATGAATGACTAATGCGATTACTGACTGCGCAATTCTTCTGTGTGCTGTTTTTAGCTTACATGCAGTGCATATAAGCTGGATGGCTATGCTTGAATAGTGCTGTCCAATCACAAGCTGATTGACTGAGTTTTGGCAACGACCAGCATTGCCCAGAGTGCCGCGTATCTCTGGGATCCTTTTTTAGGTCCCTTGGCGGCCAAATTCCACAGTGTTGTTTTTAATGGGTTTTTTTTATTACTTAGCCTATCGCGTGTTACGCGGCGTTTAGGTTCCATTATAAGTACTATACAAGTCATGGGTGAGACGAGGATGGTTCCTCACCAGAGCAGGGCGTCGTAAACCGCGCCGCTGGACAAGCAGAGAGTCCGAAAGCCAGCGACGCAGAGTGAGCCAAACTACTCTAGGCTGAAATACAGCCTACATCTCACAGTGGTGGACCATCATCAGGGGTCCTGGTAAATATGTTTCGGTGTACAGCACGTCGCTGTAGCATACACCCTATATTGCGCACAATTGGGTTATCATGATTATTGATAAGATGAAACATATAGATTTTTTCCTCTATTGTGTCACCAATATAGGGCATATGTGCTAGATTGTGGAGCTCGGCGATCCTCGTATACGGCGGTGCCGAATAGATGATTTTTAAACATTTGTTTTGTATGATTTGGACTTTTCTTTAATGACAAGCCGCGAGGCTTCACATCCATACAGCAACATGCTGCGGATCACAGCTTGATATAGAGTAAGCTTTATCCTAATAGATAGCGTAGGCGACTTGAAAAATGGATATAAAAGTGCAATAGCGGCATCAGCTTTGTGTTTTAGATAGTCAATATGTATTTTGAATGTAAGCTTGGAATCCAATTGGATTCCAAGATACTTAACTGAAGTCTCGAGACGGAGTCTATGAGCTCCCAAGGTGAGTTGCGGGTTTTCTTAAATAAAAGAGCGTGTGTTTTATTTTCATTTAGTTTTAAGTTCCACAGTTGTAGCCAGGATTGGACTGTGTTTAGGGCAGTTTGGGCCACAGGAATGTGGAACGGTACGGATCTGAAACGTGTCTGATAAAACAGGCACGTATCATCAGCGAAGGATGGGATATGTACGCTACGAAAGTTAGGGAAGTCGGATACATAAGGGGTATAAAGGATAGGAGAGGGAACTGCACCCCGAGGAACTTCCGGCAAGAGGGTCTTGCAGTCAGATTTATACCCACTAACTGACACATAGAATTGCCGATTAGTTAGGTACTTTGCTATTAATTTAATTAAACTGGCCGAAATGTTGAATTTTATAAGTTTGTATATAAGTCCATTTATCCAAGTCGTATCGAAAGCTTTCTCAATGTCAAGAAACACTGCAATTGTACTTCTCTTTGAGTTGAAACCCGTGACAACATGGTCAACCAGTCTTGCAAGCTGCAGCGGAGTGCTATGAAATTTTCGAAATCCAAATTGGCAAGTAGGAAGAAGGCTTCTTTCCGAAACTTCAATTTTGATTCTTGCCAAAATAATTCTCTCCATAATTTTGCCCAGCACAGGTAGCAGACTGATTGGACTCAAGTTGTCCGGATTATCACAAGCTGACTGACTGACTTATTTATGGCAATGACCAGCATTTCTCAGTGTGCCGCTTTTTGGGAACCAGTTGAGGTCTCTTGGCGGCCAAATACCATTTTGTTCTTCAGTAAGGGTTTAGTTTCTTAGCCCTTGCGTGTCTCGCGGCTTATGTGTTTAGCCGGAGTATACCGTAGCATGTATGGATGATATGAGGATGGTCCCTCACCAGAGCAGGGTCATCGTAAACCATGTCGCCGGACAAACAGAGTGTCGAAAGCCGGCGGCGTGGAGTGAGCCACACTACTCTAGCTGGAATCCAGCACACATATCATGGGAATGGACCATCATCGGGTTCTCTGGTAAATATGTTTCGGTGTACAGCACGTCGCTGTAGCATATGCCCTATATTGCGAACAATTGGGTTTTCATGATTTTCAATATGTCGAAGCATATTCGTGACTCTAAGTTCAATTGTATCAGCAATATAGGGCACCTCTGTCAGATTGTGAAGCACTGTAATCCTCGTGCGTAATGGTGCCGAAAATATAATTTTTAAACATTTATTTTGTATAATTTGCATTTTTTCCTATGGCCAGCAGCGAGGATACTCCAGGCTTCACATCCATACAGCAACATGCTGCGGATCGCAGCTTGATATAGTGTTAGCTTGATCCTAGTAGATAGCGTAGGCGACTTGAAAAATGGATATAAAAGTACAATAGCAGGATTTGCTTTATGTTTTACATGCCCCATGTGAATTTTGAACGTAAGCTTGGATTCCAAATGGATTCCTAGATACTTGACTGAAGTCTCCGGGCGGAGTCTGAGAGTTCCCAAGGTGAGTCGGGCGGGAGTGCGCCTGTGGGTTTTAGCAAACACCACAAACTTTGTTTTGTTTGCGTTTAACTTTATGTTCCACAGACGCAAATAGGATTGGACAGTGTTAAGGTCGGATTGGACCACACGAATGTGGAACGGTACAGCACGAAAACGTGTTTGATAAAACATACACGTATCGTCAGCAAAGGATGCGATATTTACGCTAGGAAAGGTAGGGAAGTCGGATACATAAAGGCTGTATAGGATAGGCGAGAGTACTGCACCCTGTGGAACTCCCGCCAAGAGGGGCTTGCAGTCAGATTTATACCCACTAACCGACACATAAAATTGTCGGTTAGTTAGATATTTAGCAATTAATTTAATCAAAAACTAGCCGAAATTATCACAAGCTGAGTTGAAGTTCGCTTAAATACAGCGTGTAGATCCTTTGCGGATTGCTGACCAATCAGGGAGAGGTTGATTTTTCTGGCAGTATTTCACGCCAGTTTTGTTCAGGACTGTAGCTTTAGCTGAGGTCGCTGATTTTGGAACATTCTCGCTGTCTCTAGAAGATCCTGCACCTCCAATCTCACACTTACACGCACAATTTAACTTCACGCCGTCCACCACAAGACTCTCGCCGACCAATTATCGCAGACTCACTGGCCGGCCTTCTCCTCCGCTCTTTTATATAGGCGGTGGAAGAACGCTCTAGCAATAGCTTCGAGCAACTTTGAAGCCCAGAAACCTCTGGCTTCCGATCTTTCTCCAAGGGGAAGGATACGCTGGTAGAAAGGTCTGGCAACATTCCAGACCATTCAAGCGGCTCTGCGGGTCACTAACGCGCTAGGAGCGACTCATCCCGGCAATTCAAACACCGCTTCACGACATGTAACAATATTTTAAACACCTGTGTTTTGCTAAATCGGGCTATTTTTATACGTAATATCAGAGGAGGCGAATACAGATATGAAATGAATGATTGAAGGTAAAATAAGATGATGGGGAAGAAAAGAGGGGTGGAGAGTTTTTGGGAGATGAAATTCGGGAAACGGGAGAACCCCGAGAATAAACCTAAAATCCCGGTATGGTTCATCACCAATACCCCTCCGGAACTGCCAGGACAAGAACCTGGGCAGCCGCGCGCGATAGCCAACGCCTCTACCGAGACGGCATAAACTTAAAACATATTATGACAGTACAATTTTATTGAAATAATTTCCATTATATATAAAACTGAAGTTGAAATTTAAAAAACTCTAAAAATAACTTATTATTTCACAAAGAAAACTGACTTTATCAAATCCTCAATGGTAGATGCATGCACGCACGCGAGTTTATAAATATTTGTGTTTTGTTATTAGGATCTTGATGCAACTTTGAATGTTACTGGAACATACTAATGTATATAAATTTATACAACAGTATGATAAGTAATGTAATTTTGGTTGTCAAAGAGTGATGAAGAGATAGCTAAATGGAGAAGACTTATATAACAGTGATCTACATGATCTTTATGGGAAGTGAGATATAATAAGAATATTTAAATCTCGTAGACTGCTTTGGGCAGGATATGTGGCACGAATGGAGAATGAAAAGGGCTATGGAAACTCCTTGAAGGAAAACCAGAGTGAAAACGCCCAGTTGGTAGGCCAAGAGTGAAATGGCAGAATAACATTAACTGATATGAGGGAGGTAAGTTATACATGATATAGTTTGAAAATATTAACTGAAGGTAGGGAAGTATGGATATTATGTCCGCGCGGCCATGGACCCACAGGTTCGATAGTAACATTGAGTTAGTAAGTGTAATTGGTGTAACTATCATAAAACATAATATATAATTGTATATAACCAAAAGTTATAGGCATACAAATATCAGACATGATGACATTAAAAAAAACGTAATTTATAACTCATAGGGACTCCTAATAGCGTAGTTGGTTATTAGGGTTGATACAGTACGCTGCAAGGCTGAACGTTGGTGTTTATAGACCCGATGGGATCAGGATTTTTAAACTAGTAAAACTTCTGGCCGACAGCCTCTAAATGAAATGAGTAGCAAACAATTGTTCAGGGAGTAAAGGCTGCCGCAACGCAAGTCTGACATCTCGTCCCGATTGTCTAGGAGGTTGGGAGTCTTAACCTACCATTTCAAGGACCTCCTAAGGTCTGTAGTGCGATCACTCCACTATTTATTTATAACAGTTAACTTATACAATTGGAATAATACAGTCATATGGGAACGTTTTAGCGAATTCCAAACGAATGTAATTATTATGGTTATTCTAATGAAAAGATTTTTGAAAATTATATAAAATAGACGTCCAATATATCGCCCATGCCCACAGTATCGTCTACTGTTGCATTTCGATTTGAGTAGTGCAGCTATCTTCTAATTTCTTTCAGAACATGTAACTTTTGTGTGGTCGGTTGTTTGCGGTTTTTATTACGTGAATCAGAGAGAAACGCACCTGAAAAATATTCACGTTCACTGAGTAATCTCGTAAGCTACATAATAAAAGTATATAATTATTTTGTTTTGAAATAATATGTTTTGAGTAGTACAAAATTGGGCAGTATTCCTGTATGATATTTAATGTCTTGATTAGTATGTATTTGTACGTACTTCTTGTTTTTTCATCTGCAGATGATTCATGTACAATGGGCGATATTTGGAACATTTTGTACAGAAAAAAAATATCTAACCCATTATAAATACAATTTTTGTATTCTATTGCGATAGTAATAATAAACTTTTACTTATAAAGTTCGTTGATAACAATATAACATTCCTTATCATGATCTTTTTTATATTTGGTTTAGCTGTTGTGGATCTGCAATCAATAATTTATCTTACGTGGGCGATATTAGGATTCTATATCTTCCTTTCACGTCAGTAGTAAACAGTTTTTTCCTACTGTGTCTAATTTCACTTATTGTATAATACATCCTAATTGATGTCAGTGCGATAAAATTTTGAATGAAGGAGCATAATATCTTGTAAAAAGAATTTCATAGTAAAATTATGAGAAGTATACTCTGACAGACGACCTTATACGCATGTTACTCTTGTCATACAAATCTGTTATTGATGCTATACCACTCACCAAGGAAAATTCCTATTAATGTGCTCTAATGTTCTTTGTGTCGATATAATTTGATTTTCTAAAAACGTTATTACACGTTCAATAAGTTTTATTTTAAAGTTAATGTTTTGTATTTGTAGTTAAAATTTAAAGCTAGGATCCTTCAAATTTACAGGGTCTCTAAAGTTACTATCCATTTCAATGAAGGACGGCAATGATTGATAAATCAATGTTATTGTCAAGTTTTACACGTATTCTACTGCCTTTTTACATGACCGCTATCTAGGTAAAACGCATCCTCCATCTTTGAGCTGTGAAACGAAATGTAACATTTAACCGGTAAAAAAGCCTGGTACTGCTGTGATGAGATTCCGTAAATCAAGCAGACATGATATGGGCGTTTTCGTAGAGTGAAACGTAGAATTCTCCATACTGTGTTGCGAAGGGCATTCAATTCACTACTGAAGCGTCGAATTGATGCTTTCGGACTATCACTGGTAATTTGAACCTGCTGCACTGTTTCTGCTGATACGCCTGGTCGTCCATGACGTGCCTCATCACACACACTGCTGGTACGCTTAAATTTGTTTACACACAGACGAATGTGTGTCTTTGTTGGGGTTGGTTTACGGAATTTATGGGTAAATTCAGCTCTGGCGTCTTCATTCGACAATCCGCGTACCCGTGCATAAAAAATGGCAACTCATTCTTCCGTGCTAAACATGTTGCACTAAGCAAACAGTTAATGCAAAGAAAACAGAAAAATAGTAGTGTTTTCATGGAAATGTCCACCGCGGTGGTCTCGAGGTAGCATGCGGCCTTGTCACGCAGCGGGCCCGATTTCAATTCCCGGTCGGGACAGGCTCCTTGGTGAGGTTTTTTTTCGGAGTTTTTCCTCACCTGTAAGACAAATGTCAGGAAGCTTAGGGCCCAACAGTCCCCGAAAATCATCCGGCCACCATCATCGTTCTTATAATTATCATCAACATCCTTCACCGGTGAGGAAATCAACATGAAACTACCACACCTATATTTCCCTAGTAAAGCTGTAAAGCATAGCATCAAAATTCTATGATTGTAGTGAAAGATCTGTCCCGGGGCAGAACACTCAAGATAGATTCATAGAAATAAATAGTGACATTACAGACACCCTGTATTTATGAAATGTAAATTGTTTTTATATAAAAACAAAATTAGGTAAGAAAATGTGAAGTGTTCTCCTATAGTGTAAAACTCACTGGCACTAACGAACCCGTAGGTTCATGGTCGCGCAGAATTTTTAGCCTTTCTGCTTAAGTGAAAGGAAAATGCACTACTCGTCGATATAAATGACGAGATTATGTATTCACTTTGTGCCAAAAATGGTATCGCGTGATTTATTGTACAGATTGGGTGTATCGTGATTCAGGTATTATGTAACGTGTATAAGAAATATGATTGTTCGTTCAAGGATAAAGTTCTTATCACAAACCGTCTCATTCATATGTAATATCAACATCGTTCACTCTCTTACTGAATCCATTTCATAGATTGTTTACATTTGAAACTTACTGACGCACATTTTATAATATTATTAACAAAAATACACCTAATTCTTCCAGCAATATGGAATTTGAAACTTGAATCATAGAATTGTCAAATTTATCCAAGATAACTCTAACAATAATGATTAATATAGCCAGTTACTTTTAGCCTTACAGTTCTCTTCTAGTTTTGAGATTCACAGGTTCAAACCCGGGCGGATCCGATTATTTTTTGGGCGTAAAAATCCAGGCACCGTTGCTACACCAAATGAAGAAAAGTGTCCAAAATCATCGTCATCATCATACCATCCTTCACGGATTAGGTCTTTGCGTCTCTTCCGATCTCACAAGCTCTTCAGCTCAGCGCTTTCTTGGTCTTCCCACCGATCTTCGTCCTACAGGTTCTTTGGTATCCTCAGTCATTCTTTGCTGATGTTCTTTTCCAATTGTTTCTGTGTTCTTCTATTTGTTGAAGAAGTGGTCTAAAATTTACTCTTTAATTAGCTAGAAATGGCTAAAATGCAAGTTTTATACTTGAATGAAGCTATATTTTAAAACTTAGAAAATCGACTTAACAAACTGTACCTCCAAAGTACAATTTTGTCAATACTTTTTTGTTACTGTATGGGAATAACTGAAATTAAATTATGAGTATAAAGTCTGTTTTAAGAAGTATTTATTTATCTAATGATTTGTTACATTATACAAGTTTAATTAACTAAGCAAACAAAACTATTAAAAGGGGAGCATCTTCAGGGCTTCCATGTATCGGTCGGCCTCTGTGTGGGATTGAAGGGCTGGGCGCTGTTGAAGATGCTGCCGTTCCATAAGTTCTGCAATGTTAATTAATGGACAAACTGATGGTTGGATAATCCCCAGATGATGAAGGTGTTGTGCTAGTAAATCATTTTGAGAATATATATTTTTCCTTATAACGAAAAACTATTTAAATTTTCAATGAGATGAAGATGTACTAATAAATAATTTTAAGAAATATATATATATATATATATATATATTCTTACAGCGATTTGAGGGAAGTAGATTATACAGGGGATGATTGGAAAACATTAGCTTAGGATAGGGATATATGGAGAGCTTATGTCCGTGCGGCCATGAACCTACGGGTTCGATAGTGCCAGTGAGTAAGTAAGTAAGTAAGTATTCGTACAACGACACATTTTATATAATGCTATATTTTAAAAGCATATTTGTTTCTTACAACGAAAAATTATTTAATTCTAGATTTTAAAACAAGTTTTCTTTCATTTCTTTCTTTTTGAGTTTATCTAAATAATAAGTTATATTTTATTCTCTTCTCACGAGGAATTATATTTCTATGGGATATTATTTGTTTAGGCTATACACTAAGTGGTGACATGGATCACCCCCGTATAAATATTTAAAATTGAACAGTTGCCCAGAAAACTGATCTAACTCATAAACTGCTACTGATAACTTGTCTATCTTCATCAGCCATTTTGTTACATATAGATCACTATTAGCTTGAATTCCAACTTTGAAAATAAATAAAACAGATCTGGAGGAGAGAAGGGATAGTGTTGCATGCACCATACCGTGATATTCTCAGGATAGATCACTTATCCACTGAAAACTCAGCTTTCGAATTTTTTTGGGTTAGGTCTGTTTTCGGGGCAACTATTCAATTGTAGACTTAAGCCAGTTCTATATTAAATCATGGTTTGTCTTATTAATAATAGGCCTACCATCAGTTTATGTCTAAGTTTGTTTGTGTATATTATTTCTTGCAAAGAAAGTGCTTATTAGCTTTTTTGTGGAGCAAAATCTATCAATCTCCATCCGTTATCATCACAGAATTTATATGAAATAATCAAATTAAAATAAAAAGTGACTAGAAGTGGCTAAAAAAAGTGGCCAGAAAATCAGTTTGTGACTTTTTCTCAAATTTTTAGCTATTTATGTTTTTAATATGGCCAGATCTAGCCACAAATCGGCCTGAATCCAGGTAGGCTATACGCCTATGTTTTCTCCGGAAGTGAAATATCGCTATGAATCACATGTCGTAGATTATTATCTGTATGATACATAAAAACTCCAATATTTTAATAATAGCCCTCTTACCAATAATAATAATTTATAACATTCATTACTTTTGTACTGACAACAAAGCTTGTCTCTTATTTCGAGATTCGCGGGTTCAATTTTGGCCGGGGCCAGTATATTTTTAGGAGCGTAAAAATCCTAGCATGCCTTTCTTCGGAATTAAAGTAAAGCCATTTTTCCAGGACATAGGTATTCGGGACCTTATGAGAACCCCAATATTGAAATAAGAGCCTGTATGCAAGAATTTTTTAGCTCTTTCACACTAAGTGATCTCAATTGTTAAAGAGCATCGTTAAATAAGATACCGACTGGCAACAGAACTGTAGTTTAAAACGTTTATATAGACCTATGCACACACGTACATAAGCCTACGTAAGATTTGTAGCTAGTCTCCTTGTGTCTCTACCTGAGGGGAGGCTGTGTTTTCATCAGTAGCATAAGCGTGACACCCTGTAAGTTATACAATATGATAAACGAAACATTGGAAATCGATAAAATATGTGATCCTAAAATGTTTTATCCAATAAATGTAATTGAAAATAAAAAATACAAGAAAATATATGACGTTTCCAATGCGATTAGATAAACGGTTAGCTTAAGTATTATCAGCATTCCAGATTTAACATTTTGATAAAAAAATTAGTAAACAATTGAGATCTCATTTCAACATTTTAGTCAACTGACTCATTGTACACCAATAAATTAGAAATTAAAATATGTTATATACGTCTTTATTGTTTATCACTTTCAGCATTGGTGTGAGTTGCAAATTGTTTATGTGTAAGTAGAGTAGTCGATAAATATGTCCCCTCATTATTTGCCAAATATTTAGTTTAGTTTCAAATGATCATTGAATCCCTGTTTGGACTCATCTACCATCTGCTCGCATGATATTGTATATATATATATATATATATAATATATATATATATATATATTTATTTATTTATTTATCTAATCCCTCCATGGTATCTTTACCTTGTCGTGGTGGAGTGGCTTGCGTGCTTAAATGATCCTGAGAGCTATGCCGGCGGTAGCATTGCTGCCGATAGGGTTAACCATGCCGGACTGGTCGAAGGTGATAAGCCAGACGAAAAAAGTACCTTGGTCGAAGGAGTGACGATCTTTCACCGTAAAAATACAACCGTCAAGAAATGCGGACATGGGTTCAACTGGGGTAAATTATTCCGGAGGTCAAATAGTCCCCCATTCGGTTCTCCGGGCGAGGACTACTTCAGGGAACCCATGCCAAAGGCTTAACAAAGGAACATGTTCCTAGGAACATGGAATGTTAGGACTTTTTACAATAGCGGGGCACTAGAGATATTAACGCGGGAATTAGATAAATCGCCCTTGGATATAGTCGTTTTACAGGAGGTTAGGTGGCCAGGAGAAGGTAGTCAGGAATCAGAAAGCGTTGCATTATATTACGGGGGTGCAGAAAGACCTGAATTTGGAACGGGTTTTTTAGTCAGGAGGAGGATCCTGTCCGCTATCCGAGATATTAAGTTTGTCAGTGACAGGATAACATACATAATTCTAAAGGGTAAACGACATGATTTTATAATTGTAAATGTTCATGCCCCCACAGAAGATAAAGATGACAAGATCAAGGATGAGTTCTATGAAGAATTAGAATGCTTATTTGATAGCCTTTCGCGATTTCATATGAAAATTGTCTTAGGAAATTTTAAAGCAAAAGTGGGGCGAGAAGATATATTCAAACCAACAATAGGCAAATTCAGTCTTCGTGAAGATAGTAACGACAATGGGGTTAGATTAGTCCCCTTTGCCACATCAAAGAATCTCATTGTTAAGAGCACAACATTTCAGCATAAGGATATTCATAAATACACCTGGACGTCCCCAGATGGAGAAACTCGGAACCAGATAGATCATGTATTAGTGGACAAACGCTGGCGCAGTAGCATCATTGATGTTAGATCAGTTTGAGGGACAGACTGCAATTCGGATCATCATCTGGTCAGGGTGAAAATAAGACAACGTCTATCGCTTATGAGAGGAACAAACGCTAAAGATGATTCTGAAAATTTTGAATTAAAAAACTTGAAAAATAATGAAATGCAGCAGGAATACCAAATCAAAATTGCTAATAGATTTGAAGTACTGGAATCTTCAGATGACAATGTGGCAAACGAAGAAGAATCTCATATAAATGAGGAATGGGAGGCTATAAGATATACTATTAAATTGTCAGCATCAGAAAGCATTGGTTGTTTAAATAAGAGGAAAAACAAGAAATGGTTTGATGAGGAATGTGCCGACATTGTAAAGAAAAGAAATTTAGAAAAAATGAAATTTTTACACGAGACATATGAGGTAAATTTAGAGCAATTGGGTAGTATTAGACGGGAAACCACCAGACTACTAAGAATAAAAAGAGGGAATATCTGAGAGAGAAAATTAATGATCTTGAAATGAATGCCAAAAATAGGAACATTAGAGAATTATATCAGGGAATTAGGATAGAAAAAAAACGGTTTCAGGCTAGAACAAACATAATTCGGAATGAAAATGGGGATATGATTGCAGATTCCAGGAGTATATTAAATAGATGGAAAAGTTACTTTAATCAGCTATTAAATGTACATACAGAACAGGACATTGAAGAGGATAATTTACAGACAGCAGAAATGCTAGTCGCAGAACCAAGTGCATTAGAGGTTGAAATAGCGATAGAAAAATTGAAGATGTATAAAGCATCAGGTTCAGATGAGATCCCAGCAGAACTGATAAAACCAGGAGGAGAAAAATTGATGGACAAGAAACACCGGTTGCTTAGTATGATTTGGGAAAAAGAAGCTCTTTCAGATGAATGGAAAGAATCGATTATCGTACAAATTTTTAAGAAAGGTGATAAAACTGATTGCAACAACTACAGGAGCATCTCATTACTGTCAACTTCGTATAAAATTCTAACAAATATAATAGTAAGCAGACTTACTTCCTATATTTATGACATTCTAGGAGATCATCAATGTGGATTTAGAAGAAACAGGTCTACAACAGATCAGATTTTTAGTATAAGACAAATTTTAGAAAATAAACGTAAATATAATGGTACTGTACATCAACTATATGTAGACTTCAAAAAAACATAGGATTCAATAAAGAGGGAAATGTTATATAGTACCCTGCTGGAATTCAGAATTCCTAACATGTTAGTTAGACTTATACGAATGTGTCTAAATGGCACAAAGAGTAGGGTGCGTGTAGGCCAACAGTTTTCGGACAGTTTTGAAATCCAGAATGGTTGAAGCAAGGAGATTCACTATCTCCTCTACTATTTAATTTTGTACTTGAGCATGCTATCATATCTTTAGAGGATGGAGAAGGCCTACAACTCAGTGGTATCAATAAGCTTATTAGTTTATGCTGCTGATGTAGTACTATTGGCCGATATCGAGGAGATACTAAAGGACAACACACACACACACACATACACACACACACACTATTAAGTAACACTAAGAAATTAGGACTGGAAGTAACTTTTGATGTCCCAACTCCTTTCAAAAAACGTTAAACTGAAAATATATAACTATTAATATACCAGTTATATTATATGGGTGCGAAACGTGGACTCTTACTTTAAGGGAGGAAAGGAGATTACGAGTTTTTTGAGAATAAAGTTCTTAGGAAAATTTTTGGACCAAAGAGAGATGAACAGACAGGTGAATGGAGAATACTACATAACAATGAACTACATGGTCTTTATAGGAAGCCAGAGGTAATAAGAACAGTTAAGTCTCGTAGACTGCGATGGGCAGGACTGTTGTACGTATGGGGAATGAAAGATATGCGTGGAAACTTCTTGTAGGAAAGCCAGAGGGAAAAACGCCCAGTTTGTAGACCAAGAATGAGGTAGGAGAACAATATTAATTATGATTTGAGGGAAGTGGGTTATACAGGGAATGATTGAAAAGCATAGGCTCAGGATAGGGATGTATGGATAGCTTATGTCCACGCGGTCATGAACCTACGGGTTCGATATTGGCAGTGAGTAGGTAAGTAAGTATGTATTTATCTAATGCCACCAGGTTGTCTTTTATGACATTTCTGGCTTTCTCCCCTGGCATTGGCGGAATTGTTGGGCCATCTGGAAGGCGGAGTTACGTTACCCCGATGATATGATGGATGATAAATCATAATGAAGCGCCAGGAGAGTTCTTAACCTCAACTTAACCTAAATTCCAGACCATGGGAAACCACAGGAATAATTCCCTTTAAGGAAGAATTCCTACTGTCTGTCCGGGAATCGAATCCGAGACCGCATGAACAGTAGTCAGTAACACTGACCACTAGCCCATGAGGCCTGGTCATATATTAATATTGGTTTTACCAAAGTTTATATAAATTACATTTTGTTTCTCCTGTAAGAAGCCTTGACATAAATTGCCTCAATAATCCAAAGTATGCTTTGGTATATATATATATTAGAAATCTTGTTCAGTGAAGAAATTGAAAGGATCATTCAAAATGTCAATAAAGCATACTTTGGATTATTGAGACACTTTGTGTCAATGCTTCTTACAGGAGAAACGATATTTTATATATATATATATATATATATATAAACTTTGGTAAAACCAATATTAATATATGACACTGAAACATGGACCTTGTCCAAGATTAATATGTCAAGGCTGAATTCATTTGAAAAAAAAAACATTAAGAAAAATGTATAACCCAATATGCAACAAGGGAGAATGGCGTATAAGGTATAACTCTGAGCTCTATCAGTTGTAGAAGTCTCCTGATGTGGTTACATCAATTAAACATTCAAGATTGTGATGGGCAGGCAGTAAAAAGAATGACTAACGTGAGATATTCATGGAATGTAAATTTGAAGGAAAAAATAATGTGGGACGACCGAAACTTCATTGGATGGATGGAATTTTGGAGGATCTGAGGAAGCTGAGAATCGAATGATGGTAGCTGGTTGCTAGAAACAGAGATGCCTGGAAGAGGGTTCTTAGGGAAGCCGAAGGTCAAATCGGTCTGTAGTACTGCTACTGCTTCTGATGATTTTAAAAATGTTGTATATATATATATTTTTTTTTAATTTTCCTGATTTCCTTTTTATTTAATGTTTTTATTCTTTTTGTAAGTAATTTAAACTACACTTGTTTACAATATGCTCTTCTCCTTGTAAATTATTACGTTGTATTCAAGAATGTCAACATTGCTTCTACATATTTTACATATTTTTCAGTATAAGGAATTTTCTGTTTGTGTTCACAGACAAAATTTATGATGGTGATAAAAAATATTTTACTGGATTGTTGATTCATTATACGTATTTTTTGTTAATTTATTCTCGGAATTCCACGTAAGTAAATGAATAAGATCATAGGTAAAGATATTGGAATGAATCAACTTATTAATACTTGCTACTGTTTGTGTAAGATGATATAAATTACAGATAAGTGTGTATTATCTTTAAATTTTGAAGTGTATCCAAGCTGACTGTATTAAAATCTTTTAAATAGTTAGATTAGATTAGTAAAGGTGGGTTCGGGGTTTTAAGCCCGAACACGGCAACCATAATTTTGTTCACCGTATTACCCATCTTTAATTTATAGAATGAATGAGATGAATTCTACTCTACAATGATATGTAGTCAGTTCATGGTTCAATAAATATCAAGCATTCACACACATGACTCATACAGCCATTTATTTGGGCTGAGCCTAAGACCTCCAGGAGGTGCTACAAACCATCCCTTTGGTTCTATTCTGCCCTAAGTTGACACACATTAGAAAGTATATGGGTGAACCCCATTAGATCACCACAACTACACATTTTAAACAGCTATGGTTTGCTAAACCAGACTATTTTTGACCTAACACGAGAGATGAGTTGATATTAAATGTATCAATGGTAATGAAATGACGGGGGGGAGAGGAGTACAGAGTGTTGGTGGGACGAAATTCCTGAAACGGGATATTTCAAACGGTCAACTCTTATTGGATAAAACTATTTGCCTTATTAAGGGAATTTATTCGGTATATGTCCCATTCAAACAATACTTGTATCCTCTAACGACAATAATTATAGATGCTTTAACATTTAATGTCTTACCGCATCTCCGTTCTATTTACAATGAGTTGTAGGAAAACTGCTGTATTGTAGAGAAATTCGCAATAAAGAAGATAGATTAATATCGACACACAAAATTATAGTAAAATCATTACAAATTTAAAATACGCAGGTTTGATCAAATAGTGACCTAAATTTGACGGGCTCTGAGAACTGGTATAGTGAAACAGATCGCCGCGATACGATAAAATGAGTCCAAGCTGATGATTGAAACATCGAATCCCTCCCTAACCATCTAAATCAGTTGCCATTGTACCCTCACCAGTTGTCAGTTTCGTTCTTCTGTTTTACGAAATGTCAACTGAGGTAAGCTAATAACGTTGAGTTTCAGTTACTGATACAGCAGTAAAAATCGGGACTATGACAAAGTGATTTATTTCTTTGTTTTATATGTAGAATTGTACTTCATCTTTGTCAAAAATACCCTAAACTAATGCAAATTTCCATAATAAAGCTGAAGTTAATGTCACGCCAGAAAATAAAGGAAGGTCGGGAAGTGCTAATATTACTCTTTGATCCAGTTACTAGAACAGGAAGTAATATTTAAATGGCTCCACGGTTTATTATAAGAAAAACATCATCATGACTTTCTACTTTATCTCAAGTTGAATGTAGGGCTAAGTGATTCCAGCGCCAAAATACACTCCTATGAGATTATCCATGCCATAAGTCAGTGAGAAAACGCCAAACTATATAATTCTCCCTTTTTTCTTACTTCAGATTTCATACCAGATTGATCGTAACGCCACAAGTTGGTAGAAATGCATTTCCCATATTTATGTATTATTGTATGTATGTATGTATGTATGTATGTATGTATGTATGTATGTATGTATGTATGTATGTATGTATGTATGTATGTATGTATGTATGTATGTATGTATGTATGTATGTATGTATGTATGTATGTATGTATGTATGTATGTATGTATGTATGTATGTATTATGTATGTATGTATGTATGTTGTATTTTTTTATTATTTCATTATTCAACTGCATGCTCCATTACGTGGAGTAATACTACATGCATTGTGGTGTTCTTATTATACAACTATAAAATTAAACAGTGTTTACAATTAGATTATCTTACTTAAAGCTAGATGGTTAACTATATACAATACTATTGTTCTATGTTTTACTTAACCTAAAGTGTATCAAAATTAATTGTATTTGAAAATATTGAAAATTCCTTAGTGTAAGTGTCAATGAGTTCATTGTTCTTAATTGGCCAATTCTGGTTTCTTAAAACTATTGATTTGAGTTTTATCTCTTTCCTATCTAATAATTTACATTCCTGTAATATGTGTTTTATATCTTGCACTTTGCCACAGCAGGGACAGTTTGGGTTTTCTATTATTTTAAATCTATTTAGATAGGATCTGATGTTCCCATGACCTTTAACATTATAGTTAATTTATATGTTAGTTTGAGTTTAATTTTAGCCCGTCGTGTATTGTGGGAAAGAAAGACTTGGTTACTTGGCCCTTAGTGGTTTTTTCCCATTCATTTTGCCACTTTTGTACACTTGTTTTGCACAGTTCACTGAACACCACACTTTTCGGAACCTTCTTGTAGCTCTCCTCTAGGTCTCTGCTCGCTGCGGCTTCTTTAGCTAATTGGTCCGCCAACTCATTCCCTTGGATCCCGATGTGGGCCTTCACCCATTTGAAGTTTATTATCCAGTTGTCCCGCTGCATAGATGATACTTGTCGTCTGATTTCTTCAATCAAGTATGAATGAATTTTGTGATTTCTTAGTGAGTCTAATGTGATGTAACTGTCTGTATACACGGTCGCTGTTCTCCCTTCCCGCTCCATGTGTTCCAAGGATTGCAGAGCTTTTAGCATTGCTAGCTGTTCGACTTGGTTGTTGGTGCATTTTTCATTTAGTTTGTAATTACATGTTTTTATAGAGTTTTGTCTTTATATATAGCCACCCCTGAACCTACTCCTTCATTACTCTTGCTTCCGTCTGTATATATCTGAATTGTGCTGTCGGTGTCTTCATTTTCTGTGATTACTTTAATTGCCAATGCAGGGTGTGGCCAATATTTCGGTTCCATATTGTTGTCGACGAGATATTTTTATACTCCGATATTCCTTGTATATTGATAGAGTATTGCAGCCTCTTCAATTTTGATTGTTATTGGTATTTGTGCTGTTATTACACAGAGTGCTTCATTTGATACGGTTCTATAAGATTTTGCTATCCTTAGTAGTACAAGTCTTTGCACTCTGATCAGTTTGTTTCTATAAAATGCCTTTTCTAACACTCTTTGCCAAACCGGGGAACCATATAGTAGGAGAGGTAAAATTCCGCCTATGTACAAAGTTTTCAGTGCCTCACTTCTTAGGCCCCATGTTAATCTTGCCGATTTTGCGAGTGTGAATATTAGTTATGTGCATCTATTAGTATGTAGTTGATATGTTCTCTGAATGAAAGTTTACTGTCGAACATAATGCCTAAATATTTCATAACAACTTACTTGTTTCTGACTTGTTATTGTTCAAATATACATCCAAGTGTTGATTTTCTCTTCTTTTCCTTCTCGACATTAACATCACTTTCGATTTGTTTTCGTTGAATGTTAATTTATTTTCTTTCGCCCATTTTGCAATTTTTGTGTAATTCCATATTTGAATAATTTTCTATTTCTCGTATGGATTCTCCCTTATTAATAGTAGGAGGTCATCTGCGAAGGCTATTGCTTTTTGTTTGTTTCTTGAAGTCTAAGTTAAGTAATGAATTATATAGTATGTTCCACAATCCTGGGCCACAACAAGAGCCCTGTGGGCAGCCTTTAGTGATTTCTGTCTCCCAAGTTTCCATTGTTTATTGATATACTTTGCACTTCTCTGTCTGAAATAATCTTGCGTTAGTTCGTAAAGGTTTTTTGGGCCATTCTAGATATTTTAGATTTTTTAAGGATTCCTGGCCACCATGCTGCATCGAACGCGCCTCTTATGTCCATACTGATCATAATTCAAATTCATTTTTTCTAGTTCTGGTTCTACATATTCTTTACTTCAATTGCTGCATCTGTTTGTACTTTTTTGGGGTATGAAACCATATTGGTTGTGGTTTTAAAGTTCATTCTTGTATATGTGGTGATTTATTCTGGTTATCAGTAGTTTCTCAAGAATCTTCCCTCCTATGTTTAGTAAACTGATAGGTCGGAATTTGGATGGGTCTGAACTGGATTCTTTACCCGTTTTATTATTGGTATAATTTTAGCTTTTTTCCATATTTGAGGGAAACAACCTCTGTTTAGGAAATTGTTATATATTGCTGTAATAAAATTTGGGAAATTATTGAAGGTGCGTTAGAAAAATATCACTTGTTATTCCGTCGGTTCCTGTAGTCTTATTGGCAATTGAAACTTTTATTGTTTGTCGGACTTCTTCTACGGTAAATTCTACGTCATCTTGTGTTTCGATTGGTTCTTCTATGAATTTTCTTATTTGTCTGTGGAATGTTGTATCTTGTTTTTCGTCATCTTTGGCGGTGAGGTGTTCTATCATGAGTTTCATTGTATCTTCGGTGTTGGTTGTCTTCGTCCCGTCTGGTTTCTGTAGGGTTGCCATGGTGGTTGGGCTTCTCGTTTTATTTGTTGCAAGCTTGTAAACTTGTATGTATGTATGTATGTATGTATGTATGTATGTATGTATGTATGTATGTATGTATGTATGTATGTATGTATGTATGTATGTATGTATGTATGTATTGTATGTATGTATGTATGTATGTATGTATGTATGTATGTATGTATGCATGCATGCATGCATGCAGGCATTGCATGCATGCATGTATGTAAGTATGTATGTATGTATGTATGTATGTATGTATGTATGTATGTATGCATGTATGTATGTATGTATGTAATGCATGTATGCATGTATGCATGTATGCATGTATCATGTAAGTGCATGTTATGCATGTATGCATGTATGCCTGTACTAAATGTATGCATGTATGTAGGTAGTAGTAGTAGGACTTTATTAACAAAAGTAATATATTTACAATTTATTTACAATATGGGTTCCACGGCGGCATTAAAGCCGTACGTGCTGTTGACAGTCCGTTACATAGTAATA